>JAGFPH010005471.1:16393-37176 GCA_018207615.1 Philaenus spumarius | reverse complement strand
GCCAAAGTTTAAGGAGAGACTCCGTCGCTGAAGAAGACAGACACTGGTCAGCCGGAATGACAGCGAGGAACTCGTCACAATTTCAAGGAAATACACACAAAAAATATAATTCTTATAATACGTTTGTCATAACTTTATTATTTTCCCTTTAATAAAATCCTAAGTGAATGTGTAAATGTTTCAATATGTGCGATGTTTGTTTGATATGTAAATGTATGTTTTATGCGGTATGTGTGTTTGACTTGGGACCGCGAGAGACAACAACATTCGCTAATTTTAACTTTCAGTGCGGAGAGTTTTCTTGTAAATAAGTTATTCAAGATCTTTTGCATTGATAAAAATACCGTGTTTCCTTGTTAACGTGTGCTGTAGAAGAAAACGTACTTTAATTTGATTTTACAAACATTGTGTTTCAAATGAACTATGACACCTGCACTACGTTTTAATAGCTCTAACCGTTTTTCATATTACTTTAATCAAATTTACTAAGTATGGATGATGTCTTAATTATATCAAAATATCATGACTTTTGTATCATACCTACGGATTAATATCTAACAATGTTGCACACATTATAATTAATTTATACCTCCTAATTTATTTATTTTAAAATGGAAATTAAAATATATTGTAATTCTTTTAAGCGGATTTACTTAAAAACTACGGAAATGGTTTTATAATTATTAGTTGTTTCGTGAGATCGATTGTATCTGAAAAATGTAATCTACAACAACATGGTTTTATTATGATTAAACTTGACCATAACTAAGTAAGCTCTGATTTTTGTAATAATCTTTTTAAAAAACTTTTATTTTTGTTTGATTTATTTTTTAAATTCAACATTTAAAGCTTTCGTATTTTTTATTTTTTTTTTTTTTTTGTAAATAAAATAAATAAATACATTCTTCAACATGTGTCGAAAACAGCGGATTTGATAATACACACTGTTTCTACCATCATAAACTTGAATTTTCAGAAATGTAATCAAAATAAAAAGAAATACACGATTAGACTTTGATAAATTAGTTTGGGCCAAAGATAATAGGCCTACCATCCCGGATAGTTCCTTAAACATATTATACATTACAAACATAATATTATGTTCATTGACATTAAGTTGTCGTGGTAAACTTATTTATCTGAATGTTTTTCAACAAGACATACATTTACAAAGACTATTTTCTACATTTACTTGTATGTTAAATATAAATTATTTCAAAACCTGAAACCTCTAATGATATAATTTCCAAATTAAGGAAAAATATATAAGTACAAAAAGTGGGAAATGTAAAATTGTGTGTCGGTAAAAAAACTGTTAGTTACTACAGCATATACAAAATCAAAACATAAAATTTAATCGTAATAAATTAAGAAGCACCGGAACGCTAACAACTATTCTTAAAATTATTTCTCGTGCAAAATTTGTAAGGGTGAATAGTATAATGTAAATGCTTACAAAATAAAAGTATAATATAACTTATGCATAAACTAATTATATTTCACTGTAGTGTTACCTATTAATTTTTGTGATTGAAAATAAAATTCAAAAATATTAATCGGTTTTGTAATATTAACTGATGAGCCTGGAATTTGATAAAAATATTCTAATTATTTGAACTTATATTTTTTGCATTCTTGTTTATTTGTGTTTGTTACTGCCACATTACGTGGTTATAGTGATAGAGGGGAAAGGGATGCCGATCTGATCTTTACTAACCACTGCAGTATGCATGCAACATGTTTGGCCATGTATACCATTATTTGATGTGTAGAGATAATTCGAACAGACGAAGCGGTCGGTTAATTAATTAGTTCATCGTGTCGATTGATCGTTCTAGCCTTCTTTGTGTTTCAAGAATTAATTATAAACTAAGCTAAATGATATTAAGTAACTTGTATTCTTCACGTTTTTGGCATCTCTCTATTTTATAAAAACATTCTTGTCTTTCAAGCAAAAACTCTGGTCCTACTGCGCATGCGTCAGGATTCAGGTCAAGTGTGTCTGTCCTAATCAATCGTAATTTCCGTGAATGTTATCAGGGTATACAATAATAAGTTTTCATTTGTTTCTCCACGAGTCACTTCGGGGGTTGGTGAGCGAAGCAAGCGGGGAGCAGTGCCCTCTAGTAGTTGTTTATTCTAGTTAAAACAAGCAGTGAGTAGTTGTCCGTTTTACTATTTGGAAGGCAATTCTTATTTTTTTTTTTTATAAATAAATATATTCTGCATTGAAAAAGCTACAGATAATCAACACGTGTATGTGTAATTTCTGCTCTTTTCTGTTTTTTAATCTGAGTGAAACGCACTTTTGTAAATTTTTTCAAGTCTGATTATTAGATCTTAATTTAATTGCAGATCTAACAGACAAACAAGTGAAGTTCGATTTCGTATTTACACAATGTGATTTAAAAAAGGAGAAATAATACTAATTCACTAGATGTTTAGTTTGAAAATCGAATGTTACTTTTGAAATCAATTTTAAGCTGCAAAGAATTCTTTGAACGGGTGGTATAAAATAATACGAGAAGTGAAAACAATCATAATTTACAATAGCATAACAACATCCTGACCCTTGCGCATATTTCGCAAGTTAGGAGTACTTTACCTGATTGACCGAGCGAAGCGAGGTCTCCGTTTTAACTCGACCGTTCGGCATTTCGTCTGTGTGTCTGTGTGTCTGTATGTCTGTGTGTCTGTGTGTCTGTCTCACGATTACAGCCAAACGCCTTGACCGATTTTGATGATTTTGTGCATGAATGTTCTTTATTCCTAGGCCGAGCCATGTAAAAAATATAAGGTTTTTTCCATTTTTCATTTTTAACCCCTTAAATAAAATAAAAATGGTGGCCGTGCCGTTTCTATTAGTGTAAGCATTTTTCCAAAGCCAGTTTGTGGCTTAACCGTAAGTCGAATTTAAAAACTAATGACATTTTACTTGTAGAAAATTTGATTTTCAACAAAATTGTATTCTTGATTTTTTCCCGTATCTCTAACGGTAAGCTCACAAAATGGCCGTAAACTTCAAATTTGTTAAAAATCATCCAAGTTTTTGTATTTCAACCATGTTTTTATACGTTTGTTCTAAACCAATTCAAAAGTGTTCCATAGCTCTTTTGTAGATAAAGGTTCAAAGAATTCATATATGCCAGTAAAAAAATGATTGAAGTAAAATTAACATAGCTATAAGATCAAGAAACATTTATTAGTTATTAGCATGTTCAGTAACGAAAGGAAAAAGTTCAACTTTAGGCCTACATAAAAAGTAGTAAAAATTATAGTAATTTAGTTCTAAATAGAATTATATAAAAATATTTATCAATTTGAAAATTTTGAAAACACTAGTTTTTATGTTCCGACTACAAGAATGCTAACAAAACTAAGCCTGTTTTGAATAGTAATTTAGGAATATATCCTTTGCAAAAAATGGCATATAATAATAAGAAAGTGTAGAGGATAAGAAAATGTAGAGAATAAATCAAAGAATTAAACTGAATACTTGCAAATTATCATTGTAAATTTCATAAAAGTATTTGATTTAGCTTTACTTGAATTACAAAATCAGATGAAACAAATGAAACCACTCGGCGATAAAGGACATACAAAGAATGACCGTTGAACACCGTGGGAAGTGTTGGTAAGTGGGTTGAGAATAAAGTTGAGATCACTATCACGACTTTTTAACATCGTTTGTTTTCATTATTTATAATATTGGAATATGACATGGAAGTTATTGAACTGTAAATACATTGTTAAGTTTTAGTTATTTAAGTATGTAAATATTTAATTGTATGTTGTCCCTCTATAACTTGATATTTTTAGCTATCTTGCGCATTATTAACCTAAATAAAACACAATGCCTCTAAAAAAAATCTTTAGCATTTAAAGCTCAAGAAAAAAAACGAGACCTAGAAATCCCGGGATCGCGGGAATTGTAAAATAATGTTTCGCTGGCTAAACCTTGTGCTTACTTCCTTACGGGCGCACTATTTTTAACCTAAGCTCAAAACCACATTTGTTATTTCAACGAGCCTAACCAGACCTATATATAATATCTCACGAAATAATGTTCCACAATTTCGAACAGCCAAAGATAGCTTTAAACTTAAATCAACATCTGGTTCACATAACCTCATCTGGTCGCCGCATAGTGAAATAGTAAACACTAAAGAATAAACTTTGTTTATTGTAATTCGTTACAAACAAAACTGCCAGACATTGTATTTATGCAGTATGTTTATAGATAAATCAACAATACAAAATAACAAGCGAGGTATGTGATTTGTTGTAACATGAAAGCTATATATAAAAGAGACAATACATTCAACATTTAATGTTTTGAGAGAAATTAAATTATTGATTTGGCGTCGGTTCGTTTGGTTACCAGTTTGATTTACAGTAAATGAAATATATGTTTGCTTTGTTCAATGTCTCTGTGCGATTCAGTTAGATTGTTATCTAAATCTGGTACTTTGAGGCGATTCGAATTTTTCATCGATATAGATTCATTGAAATTCAATATCAGCAGGTACAAATTATTTTCATTCGTTACAAGTTCAGAACAACATTATGGTACTTTTCTCGACTGTTTTCTTCGATATTTAAATCAGATTTAATTGTCTTTTCAGTTTACAAAAGTATGTCCATACTTTTATAAGGTTCCAAAACGAGGACAAATTCAACATTAATATTTTATAACTGAATTATCATTTAGTTCACAGTAACTTTTGTATATTACTTGTGCTTTATAAAATTAATGCGTACATACAATTAAGCTAAATGTAAATCTAAATGAATTACTTGAGAATTTTATAATTCTACGTATTCCTGGTAGTAGCCTCTTTTTCCTTCTCGCTTTTCAAAAGTTTTTCAGGCAATCAACAGATAATATATATTTATAATAACATAAAACATTTTTTTAGCCCTATAAAAAAAATACACTTTATACGATTGTGTTTCAGACAGCTTTTTTCAATTTTAAAGTTTTGAATGCTTTTAAATTGGTCTTAAATGCTGTGTGCTTTTAAGCCTTCTCAGTAATTTAAAGTTACTCCCCTGATTATTGATTTATAAATAGAAACCGAAATACGAGATTAAGAATGCATATTTCAACTATCTCGTAGCTGTTGCACAAGGTCAGTGACTATACTCGAACCAATTTTATTAAAACCACACTGTACGCTCGAAGTTTTCCCCAGGGTGAATAAGTCTGGAAGTAACCTAATTTATGTGTTTTGAATTCGAACTCGTGTGTGTTTGTTATTCATTAAAGCGTTAGGTTACATTACGCGTTAGTTCGTTTGGTAGCCAGTTTGATTCAGAGTACTTCTATATAGAGTTTTTTTAACGTTATTTACTATATCCAGAGCTGTTTAAAAAGATACAAACTAAAGGCTGTAGACTTAGGCCTACGGCTTGCTTCTTACGGGACCACAAAATTATAATGTTATTTTTATTTGAACGTTTTGTATTTAAAAAAAAATGTGTTTAATGTTGGAAAACTGCCCAAGTTGGAAATTGTTGAAAATAGTATAATATTAACAATGTTTGGTACGATTTTTATTTCTGAGAATGAAACCATTTATTGATAGTAAATGGAAATACAAAAACCTAAATGTTGTACATTTAACGCTGCTATGTTGACATGGGATCAGGCGAGTCAAAACTTTTTCCTTCAAAATATTTGCTTTCAAGAGAAGTTAAAATAAATTATTGGCATTTGTTTAGATTTTAAAATTCTTTTAAAAAGACTCTACGTACTTGAATATTTTTTTCAGGTGCTAGAACTGGTGCAAAATAGTTGTGTTGCATTTGAGTTTGAACTGTTTTGTACGAGTGGTATGTTACAGCCTATAACAGATTCATGTGATAAAACATAAAAGAAGTCTTCTGGTAATTCTTTCTGTTAATATTATGGTTTCCTAAATACGGCTTCAAGCATTAAATTTCTCTAAAAATATCACTATAATTAAATTACAAGTGAAAAAAAAACATGGACCAAGACCGAGTTTGATCCTAAAGTGGTTAACTTTCCTTGCTAATGCTCTGAAAACTGCTTTACTTTGATAACACCAGATATTTTACTACGTTATTTCACTTGTACGGTTTACTGCATTTTTGTGAACTGACTAATTACCTGGGAAAGGTTAAAAGCGCCAAGACTTACTTTATTTTATGGTCTGTAAACCGGCACTGAAATTCTAAATATTTTCCTCCAAGGTTTATAAACAATTGTTCAATCAAAATGGTTAAACCAAGCTTACTTTTATAGTACATATTGGTTTTACTTTGGTCATGATTAATTCTACACCTTTATTAAGTTACATTGCCTTTATTAAATACAAGGAAAACCCCTGCCTGCTCCGCACGCCAACCCCGTCGGAACCTTCTATACACATAATCATGTTATTTTTCTTTATAATAAAGGTGTAGGATTAATAATAACCCCAAAGCTAAGATGGTAAATAATGTTAAATGTTTAAATCAAATTATTTCGTATATTTTACAACAGCAGTTATAATAAGGTTAAAAGAACCAGCAAGGCTCAATTCTATACTTTAATAAAAACCTAATCTAAAAGTTAGAAATACAAATAATTGCTTCAAAGTTTGAAATCCGCTGTCAATGGAAATTTTGGAGCAAACAGCTGTTGCATCTGTTATTTTATTCAATTGGTTGCTATGGTAACATATGTAAACGCATGTGTTGGTTCCTCAGTCTAGGCCTAACCTAAATTTATAAATATTGAAATAAAAAATATTTTATCAAACTGAATAATTATAGCCTATGTTACTCAGGGATAGTGTAGCTTTTTATTAGTAAAACTATTTTTTCAATCGGTTCAGTATTGCCAGAGATTAACCCCCTTGCATACAAACAAACAAACATATTTAACCTCTTAATAATATTAGTATAGATTAATATAGATGTGTATGCAGTTTATAAGGGTGTTGCCGTATGTAGCTCGCATGGTTATACCCAAGTATACTAAAAACTAAATGAATTACGAACATTCCCTTCCACTCCCGGTTTGACGATATAAAATGTTTTTGGTAATGTTACGGTACCATTGTTACGGTACCGTAAATTATTATCACCAATAAATGATGATTGAAATGTTTAACGATTATATCCAAAAATAAAATAACTTGAGTGGGTTATAATTAAATCCATAATGAAAATGTGTTAAAATTAAAATATACGAGAGTCTTACCACATTAGTCTGACTACGAGTCTTGTCTTGTGTACTTCTGTAAACACAATATTTGAGAGAAAACTACCCGTGTTTAGTTTCACCAATTCATAATTATTGGGTCTAAGAAAATGAGAAATAATTGGACCAAAGAATGTCAGAATTTCAAGGATTAGTATCCCTACGGAATTAACATAATGTCTCTTTGTACGCAGAACAAATTTGTCTACACAAACATTGTATTTCCAATGAACGAAAACATCTGCACTATACTTTAATAATGTTATGAGAGTATAACAAAACAGATGCTGTGATAATTATAACAAAGCACCAAGAATATTGTGTCACAGCTGTTGATTAATCTCTAACAATATTGTACACGACCTTGTACAATGGTGATTAAAATATAATTCTTTATAATGGGTTTACTTACTTAAGTATAACTACGGAAAAGGTTTTATGATTTTATTGTAAATGAGATATAAATATTGTGATTTATAATGACAATAGGTCAAATTGTTGTGATACAATTCGTTTGGCTTTAGGTTGGTAGTAAAATTTGTGTGTTTACCCCTAATTCATGCTTATTGTTTGTTAAATTATCTTCAATTAAAAATTTGAAAGTAAATGCAATTTTGTTATAATACAATGAATTACCTTATAAGGTCCGTCTTGTGACTTCAAATTGTTTTTGATTTAATTCGTTTACGACATGTTTCGAAGTATTTACAACTTCATCATCAGGTACCTCTTGCTTTTTTTTCCATTCACTCGAAGAACTCGTTATACATTAAAATCTTTGAAACACATAACACACAAACACAAAAACATTAAACAGTCTTGTCCAGCACTGGTGTGCACTCTAATAATTCCGGTGAAGCACTGACGGTACGAGCGGTGCGTCCTACTAATGCTAATCGCTATTGATCTTAGATAAATATTTGAGAGCTGTGTCATATAAATGATGTGACTGGAAAGACAGCTGATCATTTAAAATGTCATCGGGTTTTCTATTAAACCTTAAATCTCAAACTTCTCTTGTGCGCTCATTATTCCGCCTTTTGTGCATAAGTGTAATGTCTCCACACTGGATTGGAAATCACCTGGTCCGTGTTTGTTTTCAAACAAGTGGCTAGCATAATTAGAGTTGGCAATATTGCTTTTATTATTGAGAAGGTGTTCTTTGTATCGGCATAGGAACGTTCTCCCTGTTTGACCTACATAATATTTGTTGCAATCAGGACACGATATTTTATAAACACCAGATTTATTTTCCAAAGGAATCTTATTTCTGCGTTTAAGAAAAGATGAAATACTATTACTTGTGCGGAAAGCGAGAGTGGTATTGAGTTTTTAAAAATATTGCACAAAACATTGGGCAGTAGGTTGGTATACTCTGATGAGATAAATTTGTTATTCTTAATTCTGTCTGTTTCTAAGTTTTTTCTGTTGCATTTCTTATTATAGCTCCTGATCATTTTATCTTAAAGAGCTCTTATATCCATTGCTTACAGCTATGTGTTTAATGATGTTCACTTCATTATGGTAATCGATCCTATTCAAACGGACGGTGTTAAGGGTCTGCTCCAGTAAACGAGAAATTAACAGGAAACGCTGGCGCCTCTCACTATATCCCTATCTAAACAGTGCAATTTCTTGCGCTGACATTGCCTCATTTCAAACCATTTTATAAGTCTATCTTTTGTAATTGAGTGTTGAAAAAAAAACTGAAAATTCTTTATCAAATTTCGGATCCGGTTTGCAAATTATTTTTCATTATTATTTTTTTTATTGTGTTAGGAAAAAAAATCAATCTTTGTACTCATAAAATATCAGTTACATAACAAATTTAAAAAAAATGTAATTTGCAAGACGGATTCGTATTGTGATTGTGCTTAAAATGAGACCTTGCAAACAATTTTATGATAAAAAGTAAACGAAATAAATGGTTTGAAATTTAACATTGCTTTTATGGGATAAAAATCCAAGATGTCCGCCACTACAGCAGACCCTTAAGTCTGTGTATAAAACAAATAAATGCCGCCATGTTTTGGGAATATGGATGGTGCGAATGGGATGGTGACATCAGTTGTGGTAGGCTTGCGGTATATTTTATAATCAAGCTTGCTGTTGCCTTTTATGATAGTTAAATCTAAGAAATTAAGTTGATTATTATATTCCACCTCCAGTGTAAATTGAATTTTTGTATTGATGATGTTCATGTAATTTAATAAACCAGCAGCCTGTCTAATAGAACCATTAAAAACAAAGAACGTGTCATCCACATATCTAATATAGAGTATTATATTATTTATATATTTGTTATTATTGGACTTTATGTGTTCATTTTCGAAATAGTTTAAGTATATTATGTCAGCTAATAATCCGGATAACGATGAACCAATTGCTAGGCCATCTGTCTGAAATTATTATCAAATACGAAATAGTTCTGCTCCAACACTGCCCGCAATAACCACATCAATTCATCTATTCCCGGTTTATGCAATTTATTTGTGGTAGTGAGGTTATCCCTAAGTATATTCAACATTTCTGCTACTGGGATATTGGTATACATGTTTACCATATCAAATGAAATGAGTTTATAATTTGTATTGATTTTAATATCCTTCGTATAATTTATGAATTGAGTGTTGTTCTTTAGACTATTGTTGTTGGCTATGGTGATATTATTTTTAATGAGGTGTTCTAATTACTTTGCCATTCTATAGCTTGGAGCCGTGGTATAATTTATTAATGGGTATATGTTGCTTATGGAGTTTTGGTAAGCCGGTTAACTGTGGTGCCTGAGGGTTTATTGGTTTGAGAAACCTATGAGAATTCTCGCTCAACCGAGACGTAAATTTACTTATATTTTGGTTCAATTTTTTATGAAATTTGTTGGTTGGATCGACCTTAAGTATCTGGATATTGTTGTTATTAATGAACTCCATGATTTTTTTGCGATATTCGCTCTGACCTGTAACAAAACGACCTGAAACATGTCGTAAACGAATTAGATCAAAAACAATTTGAAGTCACAAGACGGACCTTATAAGGTAATTCATTGTATTATGTAATTGTGACTTGGTACCGAAAAAATGCATATTAAATTTTGTTATGTTTGGGGATTGATAACATTGTGTGAAAACAACAATGAGACACGTTCTGATCTTATAAACTGTTTGCACCAGCAACGCGACTCTTCAGAAATGTAAACAATGCCTAAGGCGTTGATAGAATATGTCAGCGTACCAAATTTAATCAAAACAAAGTTGTTGTGATGTAAGGAAATTCACGATTGTTTTTGAAAAAGAGTAAATTATTTGAACATTTTATTACCAAAACGCCTACTTTATATTGTATTGTATATTTGAATATTTTATAGTGTAAATACAGCTGAATACTTGCTAGAAGCTTCGCTTAGGTTTTATTTTCTAAGGCCTAGGCTATATTCAGAGTTTCGAGTTTGTGTATGTTTTGGTGTTGGAGAAATAATGTTTATTAATGTTCGAGGTTATATGTGTGGAATATGAAAAAAATCCTTTCCTAGTGAGCACCTCTGTACCCAAGGACCTATGTACCACATTTCAGGACTGTACATATAATGGTTCCTTAGATATTGTGATGAATGAGTCAATGAGTCGGCTCTCGCAAATATGTATAGATAGAAATAAATAGACAGCGTAACTAAACCGCTGACGTGAGATGAGCGAATTTTCAAAATTATGTTTATACGTTTTCGGGTTAACCAACTATTTTTGAAATTGGTTTACTTACGAATGCTTTGAATAGCTGCCTGCGTATACGAAATATATTAGTAGAATTTGTTTGCACCTCAACCTCCAGCCTCGGCCTACGCGATACTTCGTTCCGTTCTCAGCGGAAACAATCACTTTATGAGTCTGTACTTCGACCTTGCACAATTGGATCGGAATCTGAATCCACGGTAAACTCCCCAACGACGATATTAACCATATTAATATTTTATGGTAGTTTACGTTTTTAATCGATTTTGGAAACCAGACGGTCTATAAGGTCGAGTAAACAATATGCATAATAATCTCCTATATTTATTTTTTTAGACAAAACTCGACAACAAAAATGAATTTTTGAACAAAAATCTAAAGAAATTGTTACTTCAGGTCAAAAAATGTACTTCCGGATGTTGGATTTTTGTGGCTAACGAACTATTGAACCTAACGAACCTAATGACTTATAAAACTAACCAGTGTATCAAATAGGATGTAAAATGCTGCCGTTAGATTGCGAAGATACAAACACACACATACACACCCACCCCCCACCCCCCCCCCCCACACACATTTATATATATAACATTTGTAATGGCAGCCTAAAACGTGTTCTGGGAACCATGTTTGGCGCTGATTGACCAATCCATATCTTTGGCCTCGCCGTAAGTGCCACTTTAATTTGCTAATAATGTGTTTTCTTTGAGTCATCATAATTATATCATTGTTAAAACTCCTTATCTACCTAAGAATCTTAACTAATATTTACATAGTAAAGATATAGGAATGTCGAGTTTAAATGTGTGTTAGTTTGAAAAAATAAATAGCTCCTTAAATTTCGCCATTTTAAACTTTTTCGCGATGGTAGTAGTAGGTAATGAAATTGTAAAATATAGCTATCACCCAACGTTGAATAACACGGTCAAAATATTTTTGATGAATGAGTCGATGTAAGTCGCAAATCGCAAATATTTTACAGCTGTAAGTTATATCATCTTTTTTTAAATACGAGGTTGTAATCAATATCGTCTGGTAACCCTATTAGTGTCTAGTGTATCCTTTATAATAAGTTATTATGTACATGTGTGTTTGTCAAAGCTGGTCACGCGTGTGTATGGTTGTTCTGAGATCGTGGTGTTTCGGACATTAAACTCGGTGAAGTTGTCAGTGATCCGCGGGCCCTCGGCTAACTTAAATGTCCGTTCTTTTATACCTCTAAACATAATATCATCCCTGCTCATTTTACTTTTACTTTTCGCGCAATAACTTCCGGAGTTCTAATGGGTTTTCCTTATTATGTTTTATATAAAAGCTCATAGTTTTAGGACTAAATCAAGATACATAATAATACTATGCCTGTTAATAAAGTTTGTCTTACACATTTTAGCAATATTTTTCTAATGTAAATTAAGCGTCATTTCATGTGTTTTGATTTCTCAGCTGTTTATACATTTGTTAATTCGTCTTAGGTTAAGTTCACATAACTATCCTAGAGAAGGTCTAGCTTGTCCCATGGCCTTAAGAGGGGGCAAAACCCAGAAAATACGTGGCGTAAAACATGCTCCACGCGGGAGCAAATAACGTTGCCATTTTTCATTTTTAAATTTTCAAACAAAAACCATACTATAGTAAAAGAATTAAGTAAAATCTTTTGATTTTTAAAATATAAAAAATGTCATCTCCTTTCCTTCTACATAGTGCTAAAATAACAGATTTTACGGCAAATTACCGTTCAATTTGTACTAAAACTATTTATTTGATCAAAATTTTACAAAGCAATCCGAAAACAACAGTATTTCATCATTTGAATAAAATTTATTTTGAACCGAATAAAGTGTATTTGTCGACGTTATATGTATCCGCGTAAAGGCTTACATTACCAAAACTACGCTGAAACGAGCTACCCCTGGTTAAGAAATATTGAACTATGTCAGCGCGGAAGGATACTTCGACCATTCATAAAATAGGTTCACCACACAAGTTTGACTTATCTCGGCTGTTATTTATATCGTTTGTCATTTGTTTTACTCACATACCGTTTCTCCGACATTTGTTTGTCAAATTTATAAAATATATTTTGTTTTATTCTTGCAGGTCAAAATAGCAAATTTTATTTTTATTAAACGAAAATCTCTGTTAACTTCCTTGATACAGTGGTCATACTTCGTTACAGTATTGGCGGAGTATAATTCCTGGAATTTGTGTGTACATTGTTTATACATCGCTAGGCCTATCATTCTACAAGGGAAACTAATAAATTTGGCCAGTGGAACATTGACGAGACGGTTTTGATACCTACATTTGATACGATATTTGGTATCGATTCAATATCGAAATAATATATTGATACCCCAATAATATCGAAACATTAATAACGATATTCAAGTTATCGGTATCGGAAGTATCGAATAAACTTACCATACGTATACCAGTTATTCATTTAGCCTGAAGTGGTAAATAAATATTAATTACGTATGAAATGCTCAAATACATGAAATATCGTGTTTTTTCACCTGTAATATATAACCACAAAAACTTAAAAGTTGTACTTTATTATTGAGAATTAATTATAAAACAATATCAATTCTGCAGATGGAGATGTTTGTATATAGATAGCATCAATAGTAAATAATATTGTAGACTGACGCAAGCACTACACATAAAACTCAAGGATCAAAAGGCAGTTCTACAGGGGTTACTCGTAATATTTCCAGTACCGGAACGCTGCCGGAACTGATCGAAAGTGACCGAAATGCGGACAATTTTTGAAACTTTCCCTTCTAAAACTCATACTGTACGTACCTTTGGTGAGTTTAAGGGTGCAGATAATTATGCTTACTTTTATAAGAATAGTACGCATGTATAAGTAACTATTTTTGTACTTGTATATTATCAATATAGCACATAGCAAATTTTAGAGATACATACTATTTTAAGAAAAAACTTTGTAAAGTGTATCTTATTTAGTCAATGGCCTTTATCAGAAATTTAAACCCTCGGTAAAAGACTGTAAACCTAAACACATTTTATATATATCAAGAAATTACTTTTCTTTATACAAAAACAATTAAATGCAAGCATGCTTATCACGAGAACATAACACACAACGCAGACTCTTGTTAGTGAATTATTCTAACAACACTCATAAGTCACAAAACTAAACATCACAATGCCACTTTTTGACAGTTCGCGAGAGGTAGCATGCACCGGGTTAAATCGCCGTGCTGCCGGTAACCGGTTAACAGGTAAAACCGTTTAAATATTTTTCTCTTTCTGGGCACCTTTCGACCTTGTATTGTGATGGCGTTTGTCAGTGTACAGCCATTGTTTGAATGTATTCCTTGTTGTGCTCTCATTTGGGATATTTAAAAAAAATTATTAATCGTGAAATTAAATCAGTTATTCCATAAGTATTAATCTCTAAATGTGGTCGAAATTATATGATGTTTGGTGTTATTTTGATTACAACAATTTCATCAATATGTTATAAACTTTTTCATGCCGAAAAAGTTAATAATAAATAATATAAAAGTTTAATCATCGCTGGTTTTTAAACTTGTTGGCCACCTTGACTCTGAATCATCGGTCTCTTATTCGTAGTCGTTCGCTGCGCTCGCCAAACATCAAAGGCGTACCGCGAGGCTGGCAAAAGGGTGTCTGGTGCTCCCTAGTTGTCCCATTTCGATTCCAAGCTGAGGGACAATGTGGGAGACTTTACTGTAGTTGGCTCGCATAGTCGAAACGCACTGTAGTGTGGGGATATCTTGAGGTTTTTAGATTGGTGGAATTAAAATTCCGAACCGTGATTGTGATTGAGGGAATGGATGGTCCAGTGCAACGTTAAAACAAAACGTATTTATAAACAAATTTATAAAAAGCTGTACCGGAACGGCGTTCCGGCACCAGTAAACCCCTGCAGTTCTAAGAAAAACACAATCCTACCAATGGTTTGTTTACTTTTTGTCATTTGTCCACTATCTCTTGTGAGGGGTGGGGGAACTACGTACAGTGGTCCAGTTCATATTGCGTTTCGTTTCGTCAGTTTTGTTTTGTGTCATTCAGAGCGGTATTACAGGTTCTTTTTGGGTAAAAAAAAACGGACAAATAGATCACATTAACAAACAGCACAGCTATTATTACCAAGTACAAGGTCAATTAAAAATAACTGAACGAAATTATTGTCTTTTTGTAATTTAGACCCCCAAGGGCATTTATACGGAGACAATTTTAAAAGACGATATCTTTTGGCAAACGCAAATGAAAAATAAACTTTAAAACTTTTATCTTGATTGCATTTTGCCAGAAATAGTGGATTCAAGAAAGAGAAGATCCATGCAAATAAGAAATCCACCCTACATCATCAAAGCTATGGAAAAACGAAAGGCAATTCGAAAAAAATAAACTTTCCATCGCCATGCTAAATCGTATTGTGTACCTGTCCGTCTGCTAGTTTTTAAGTTTGTATATAGTGTTAATAGTGAACTAGTTAATATTTTGAATATTTATTTTCATGTAATTTTTTTATGTTTGGTAATATATTGGCGTGAGAATATAATGTAACCAGCCTTGTAAAATGACTGGTTGTACTTGGTGAAAGGAAATATTACAACTTTAGATTGTTATGAACATGTTAGAAACGTATTTTTGAAATCGGTCCATATACCTGCTAGTTTGTAAATTTATTAAATTTAAAATAATGTAATTACTTTGTAAATAATATAAATAATTGTTTCTCAAGTAATAATAATAGAAGTTTTCATAATAGCTTTGCCCATGAACATACAACTTGAAATACTAAAATTTTAGGTTAGTCTAGATTTTAACATGTAGCCTAACGTAATAGAAATGTATTTTTAAACTCGGTCATGTACCGGATTGCTTGTAAGTTTATTACATTTAAAA
Organism: Philaenus spumarius; assembly: GCA_018207615.1. NCBI lineage: Eukaryota > Metazoa > Arthropoda > Insecta > Hemiptera > Aphrophoridae > Philaenus > Philaenus spumarius. The sequence goes on along the minus strand of JAGFPH010005471.1, from coordinate 21,336 downwards.
TAATTTAATTACTTTGTAAATAATGTACATATTTGTTTCTCAAGATAGTTTTTAGAATTTTTCGTAATATTGTTTGTGTATGAACATAATGTAACAACTATTATAAAATGACTCCGCGTGTTTGTCTAAAGGAAATATTAATTCTATATATTACAATTTGAAATACTAAAATTTTAGGTTAGTCTAGATTTTAACATGTAGCCTAACGTAATAGAAATGTATTTTTAAACTCGGTCATGTACCGGATTGCTTGTAAATTTATTACATTTAAAATAATTTAATTACTTTGTAAATAATGTACATATTAGTTTCTCAGGATAGTTTTTAGAAATTTTCGTAATATTGTTTGCGTATGAACATAAAGTAACAAGGTATTTTAAAATGACTCCATGCGTTTGCCTAAATGAAATATTAATTAAATATATTACAATTTGGTATATTACAATGTTAGGTTATACTCGATTTTAAGTTGTTAGAAATATACGTTTAATAATGAACAAATGCAGCTTCCGACACAGACAAAATAATGTTGTTCTGAACACTGTCGTTGCAAATTATTGGATTCTCTAAAATAGACTTACATAAAACATGTTAACCCATAAAAAAAATTATATGTAGGCCTAACATATTTTTAATCGTGGAACTAAATTTTATTAACTGTTGAGAAATAAATACTTTGTCAGCATTTTAAATTTTAAAAAGAGATGATATTTTAAATTGGCACAAATCAGTATTTTTCCTAATTTGTGGTAGAATCCTCTTTTGTCTCAACCAAATAATCCTTATCTTTTACCTTATGAAACTTGAATCCTTATTTAGCGTCCTTGATTCAGTGGCCATACTTCAGTAACTAGTTATAGTTCTGGCGGAGTATAATTCCTGGAATTTGTGTGTATATTGTTTATACATCGATATCATTCTGCAAGGGAAACTAATTAATTTGGCCAGTGGCAGGGGCTTACTCGTAATTTTTCCAGTACCGGAACGCTGCCGGAACTGATCGTAAGTGACGGAAAAAGGGGCACGGAAATTTTTTGAAATTTTTATTTCTAAAACTCCTAATTTAAATATCTTTGGTGAGTTTAAGCGCACAGATAATTATGCTTACTTTTACTTTCTCAATATAATACTATAGGATAGAGAAAGTATAGTGATCGCAAAAAAAATCGATGTTGAGATTTTTGTGGAAATATCCGTTTTGGAACCCCCTGAGTTCAAAAAAGTGGTTTTTACAAAAAGTCTGTCTGTATGTATGTCTGCATGTATGTATGTCTGTATGTATGTCTGTATGTTCGGAGTCGTTGAATCCGAAAGTGTTATAGTTAAAACGAAATAGGTAAAGCAGAAGATTATTTTCAAACGCCTCGTTTTTAAAAATAACATGAAAAAAATCGTTCATACTTACTAAGAATAGTTAGCTATAGGCTACTGGTGCATTCAACTTGTAAAACAAATTTGATGTTGATATTCCAAAAATTGATGAAACTGGAATAGATTGAAATTATTTCGTGGGTCCCGTACTCCTAAAATCGAGAAACCCATTGATAAGTCAAGTGGCTCTAAATCCGGTCATTTTCAAGATAACAAGCTGAGACTCAGCATAAATGTTTAAAATACATTCGTTTTTTCCAGACAAACCATTGCTCGGAGAAAGGAAACACATATGACCTTTTTTATTGAAAATGCTTCCCCTACACGGTGGTATTTTTTATTTTTCTTTATCTTCTTTAGAAGTGTGCTGCCTTTAGAACACTATACTTTGATACACTACACTGCATCTATATAAAATAAAGTGTCAGTGCCCAATTCAATCAAAGATAATGTCAGCAATATATTGATCATTATTTTATTGTAGCTTAACATTTGCATAGGTATTGAAAACAAGTTAGGTATTTGAATATAAACAAAGTCCGAAATATATTTGTTCAATAGGGGGGGTTATAACCCCCAAACCCCCTTGGTTACGCCTATGCTATTGGTGAAATGTAAAAAAAAAATTACTTATGAATTTCAAGTTACATAACAGTCTACAGTTTAATAATAATTGCAATTTATTATAAGTTTTACTCTAGATTCATAACATTAATAATGCAGTATAATACTGTATAGTACATAATTGTTGTAAACTAATAAAAACATTTCATTACTAAAATAAATGACGTATTGCTTAAACAGTAAACAAAACATATTTCATCTCAGTTGTGCTAGACTTATGGTCTTTAAAAGAGGCCGTAAGGAATAAGCAAAGCACCAAGCAATAAGGAAAGAAATGTTTACAAAACCGAAAAGACGGATCAAGGTCAAAAGATTTGGTGCGTAAGCAGATGTCTACTCATAGAACTGTCGGCGGGAAACAGCAGGAGAAGGTTGGAATAGTCTGTAGTAGAAGGAGAGGGGGAGACAGAACTACTTTTCGTAGTAAATTTATTGCACATCAATGTTAAGCGGCTAGTAGAAGTTCCAAAGTGTTCCGATAGGCTCGCATGATTTACAAATAATTTCTGTCTTTTGCCCCCTCTTAAGATGCTCAGTAGATTCGGAGTTGATTCGAGTGGGTCAGAAAGGCTCAGTCTGTTGCCGCGTTCTGAACATAATACTCCGGTCTGGAAGCCCTAGTACGGGTTTCCAATAAATATATTGTCTGTGCGTGGTATCCCTTCCCCTCCAGCGGATGGCGTCCCTATTTTACAAAATTATTCCCTCCCTCCAACGAGTCTGAGAGGTCACGTTATATCTGACAAATTATACACTTTTATGTCTAGATTTTCAAGTTCAAGAAGATTTTGCTGAAACTTCTATTTCTAGAGTTCTATTTGAACTAATGTTAATAATATTTGTGTCGTCGAAAATGCGTTTCTATAAAATGCATTAAGAAGACAAAAAATTTATTAAAACTAGAAAAGAATTAGGAATTACAAAACTTTTAAAAATCACCATTCTATTTGGCAAACACTGTTTTTACTGCTATTAACATAAGAAAAATAAAAACAAAAAATATATTATTAGTTTATACCGGCTGATTTTGATTGTAATTATTATAGAAATAAAATAACAATATCTTAGTATTAGTCTATGTCAGCCGACTTTGAGCAAAACCTGAAATAAGTATCATTACTGTTTTAAAAACATAAAAGTTTTAGTCGATTTTCAGGTTATGAATAGATTTGTGATTAGAAATTTTCAAAGCATTTGTAAACTTATTATGTATAGTAAATAATAACCATCTGTGCATAAACAAATTACCACGTTAATATTTTTCCAATAATTAATTAATACAAGTAATAAGTATCCTAATTATTTCATTTGATTGTGTAAGTCATATTTTTTAAAGTATAAATTAATTTTTCTATAATTCTCAAACAGTATAAAACAGGTGTCTTTACATTATTTGTATTTTAATCGGTTTTTGTGTTAGGTTTCCACAATTTATTCATTAATACATAATCTAATCTTTCACGTGCTTTACAGATTAAGATAGTTTACAGACAAAATTAAACTACAGTATTAAGTAGTAGGCTATATATTTAAAATTTAGAAAACATATTTTGCATAGACTGTAAATGTATACTTTTCAAATCAAATCTTAACAAATCGACTTTAATACAAATATATGTAAATAGTTTATTCTTTTCTCTGTTTTCAATAACACAAATCGGTTAACCGTGTTAGAATTTGCAGCAAACAATGAGAAGATTTACAAGTCAATCGAACGAGTAATAATTTATACGTTAGTAAAATTACATTATTTCGTACTTTTTATTGCGTATTAAATTGAAACAGATTTATAAAGAAACTCCTAAGTTATCAATATGTATTTTTCAGTGTGTAATACATATTTTTAAATTTATATTTTTCACTCAAATTTAAAAATCAAATTAAATATAACTTATTGACTGCAATAGATCAATAGCTTATTTTATGTGCTCAATTGTACTAATTATTGTACTCAAATTGTTCGCATTTATCCTAGCAGATATAATTTATATTATATATTATTTTATTCATTATTCTGTTTTCATTTCTTATAAATAGGTTGGTCTGGTTTCGAAATATCAGCAAACTGCGAGAACGCTTACAATCAATCGTACAAACAATAGTATATATTATGTAAAATAATAATTATATTACTATCATAAAAGAATTATTATAAAAGAATCACTTAAAAAATATACTTTTAAACAGAAGCTGACATAAATTATGAAACGTACCTTAATCGTACCATAAACTAGCGTTTAATGACAAACAAATGTATAAAGCGTTATAACCAGAACAACATTTTGGTTCACGTAGAATTTCTAATACATAATGCGTTTGTTTTTGTCAATACTTAATGTAACCTTAAAATAAAAAAACCGTTACTAAAATATACATTTTACAGTATGTAATAGGTGACACTGTATTGGTGCTAAATGTATACATTTCAAAATAAAATAGTATATGTATGCCATCCTCGACACATTATTGGAATATGTTATAAGGACTTAATTATTATAGTTAAATTACCAAACTTTCATGATAACTGTGCGAGAAACAAATAAAAATGCTGCATTAGTATTCTTCATACGTATTTCCATCTAGTAAGTAGATTCAAGAATTGTAAAATAAGTTTTTGTATTATTTGGCCAAAGATAAACTGTTGTGGTTATAATAATTGAGTCCTATACTTTTGAAATGTGTTTGTTATTTATATTTAACAGAATAGTTGTAAAAGTAAATTTTTTCTATTTGAAATCTATAGCGTCTCTTTATATTTCAACCGGGAAATGAGTTTAAATAGTAAGTTATTTTTTACCTCCAAACAATGGAAACGTACAAAATCTCTAGGTCTGTATTTCGCTTATCCTAAAATGAAATATCAACGAAAATATTTGAGATTCATACCACATCCAGTTCCGTTCTATTTATATTTTGTAAGATGTCTTCTTAAAAGTCCTTTGTACGTG
>JAGFPH010005470.1:80002-96350 GCA_018207615.1 Philaenus spumarius | reverse complement strand
ATATTTCTTCTTCTTCCTTAATATTGACCTTCCATAAGATTAACATTGAAACTTTGAGGGCCACTGGGGCGTAGCCCTAATGTCCTAGGACTTTGGTAAATGGCCTAAAACCTTCCCAGGGTTAACCTGTGTTACTATGCAAAATTTCAAAGCAATCGGATGGACGGTTTGGTAACACATAAAGGACAAACATACAGACAAACGTACAAACAGACATACATTGAATTTTATATATATAGATTACTCACCCTAATTTCTTTCCAACCTCGGGACTTGAGGTAAAGTCACACCGATGTAAAGGCTTACCAGAATCACTTTCCCCAGCTAACTTACAGAACTCACGGTAGAACTGGAAGCTCAGAACCATTCTTGTAAACTCACTGAAAATCAAGTATAATAATTAATTACACAAGGTTATTTGAGCCAACACAACATGGTTTTCTTCTTGTCATTTGCTTTGACAAGCCATACTGTATTTAGACGCATTTAAAAAATCTAAAAACCTGAATTTCAAGTCCAATTTACATAAAAACTCAAAGAATATTTGAAACTACAGTAGAGTCTCGCCATACCGAACTTATTGGGACCAAACACTGTTTGGTTTAGCAGGAATTCGGAGTAGACAGATGAATAATATCAACGTATTGACTTCTTAAGGCATACATTCTTGATTCGGCATGCGGCAGCGCGGCAAATGCTCTTGAACTCGCCGCTACGCCGAAAACCACTCTTCATCAACACCAAATGGTGTTCAACACCAAAGATCTTGCGGCGATGGCGGAACATTGCATCCTCAAGTCGATTCAGTGCTCTTTGTAAGAAAAAAAATGCTGACTTTACTTTTTAGTGTAGGTTTACACCATCCGTTTTTTCCTTCCGTTGCGTTACGATTTCGTTTTCTTCTAAAAACGGAAGGGAAAGGATAGGTTGTTTGAACTGTCCGTTTCATCCCACAGGCTGTCCGTTAGTACCGCAACGTTTTGGAAAAAGATCGAGAAAAAACTCAAATTCCTTCAAGATAACGAAAACGGATGAATGCAACCGGCAGGTGGCAACAACACTACTATTGATTAACTGTTGTATCTACTTCTTCCTTTTTTCTGGATCTGTTATCCGTTTCACCGGAAGCTTGTATCGGTAGCTTCCTTCCCGCAAAACGGATAGAAAACGTGAAGGAAACAAAACCGGACAATTCCAACAGGCCCATTGGGATTAAAGTGTTGTCAATTTCCGTTAACCAAAATGCAACACAAAGGAAGGGCAAAACGGATGGTGTACACTTAAGTAAGTGTAAAAATAATTCTACAGAATTGTATGAATGGAGCCGACATGTACTGCAAGTGACTAGCTTTCATTCCCATTTGGTTTCAGGTGTTCTCATCAAGCTTAGGCTTTATGTATGTTCGGAATAGATGTACTTTCAGAATAAATTATTTTTTAATTATTTTTATTTTACCTTGCGTTTTGTGATCTAGCGTCCTTTTAGGTTGACGACCTCGGTTTCAACTGCACTGAGTCATTTTCAAGTCACTTATATAAAAATCACACTACAACAATCACATTAGTTCAGCAATTAAATAGTTCACAATAATTACAATTACCGTGGTTAAACGCTTCGTCAATTCTTTTATAAAATGTAAAAAATATGGATGCATCCTCTCGCGTACGTAGTCAAACTTGAAATGGTTGTATGTCCGGATTGAGTGAAAGTGGGGGAGGATTAAAGTCTATGCTTCACTGTTATCTATGTCTATTATTTTGTCGTACAACGAATTAGATTTGAATTTCAGTTTATCATTTAATATTTCTGAAGGGCTGTTTTTCGAATATTTATATATTTGGAACTCTTCTAGTACATCCATTTCCCTGCTTTTGTTGCACGTTTTTATTATTTCCATATTTTCTTGGATGGAACGGTATAGGTGTCCTGATTCGACTAGGTGTTCAGCGAAGGTTGAACTCTGTTTAACAGCATTTTTAGGTTTATGTTCCTGGAACCTTTAGTGGAACGACCTCCAGGAACATAAACCTAAAAATGCTGTTAAACAGAGTTCAACCTTCGCTGAACTTTTTTTTTGTATTTTATAGCTGTATTGTATAACATTTTACTAAAATAATATTGAATAAACTGTAAAACATCTTTTCTTTTCGTCTGTTTGTCATTTAAAGATCACTTTTCTGAACTTACAAACGTGATTTTTAATGACTTTTTTTCTCCAATTAGTGTTTGGATTAGCATAGTTCGGATTAGCAGGACCCTACAGTATTTTAGGTCGCCATATTGGAAAAATGGATGTTATAACGATTTTAAAACTACCAAGTTATACAAAACATACATGCCTTTAAAACGTAATGAAAGATCAAACATGTACTGACAAATACATTCATTCTATGCAACTTACTAGTTCAGATTGTCATCTGACGGTACGACTGAGTCAGCAGCTGCGTCCAAAGTCTCTTCAGTACGAGGTACAGGAGGAGCAACACCAGTATATTTTTGTCTGGAACACAAACAATTGTATAAAACATGGCCGATGTATACGGTAGGCTCTTGCAATAAGTCATTTTAGTTTAGGTTAGTGAAGGAAAAACACATTATCTATTCCCTATCCTCGGACATTAACTGTGAACATAAAAGTATAGGTATTGTATGTGTTTATACAAACAGTACTGAAATATGACATTTTATTACAGCAGCTGTGGTGGCTTATTATTACCACAACATACGCAACAGATCATTGCGACTTCGATGCAAACTGCTGGTAGAGTTTCAAGAACAATTTTATTATTAGTTATCCGGACACATTTGCCATCATCTGTGTGTTAAAAAATAAACACACAACGTTTCAGGATTATAAATCAACTCCCGTTATAAACCTAGAGATCCATGCCTATGTAAAGAAAACAAGTAAAGCTACCGCTAACATTGATCGACTTTGTGCATTAATAAATGATAACTTCAAACAGAGAATTTCACAAACACCAGCCAAGTAATGTATCTATGATAAGTTCCGTCATACGGGCGGTAGAGTGTGTACGCCGTTCGAAAACGGTAGCTATGATGACGGCTGTAGTCTCCTTCACCGGACATCTTTAAACATGAACACCAGTAATACATCTTTGAGAAGAATGTTTAAAAACTTCGGCACATTTGAGTATAGAGTACAAACTGATCAAGACAGAGTAGTTTATATTGCTCCTTAACCCTACAACTGCCCATGTTCATATTTTGCAACGCCAAGTCATTTCGGTGCGTGTGCACTCATATTTTCAAAAATTCGCCAAATATAGTAATTGTATACCAACCTAAAAGTGTTCTGTACATTTTTTGTAGAGAAAGGTTCAAAGAATTCATATATGCAATTAAAAAATGTATTGATGTAAAATTGTAAAAGTTATTAGCTCAAGAAACAAAAAATGTTTAGTAAAAAAAGGAAAATGTTCAACTTTAGGCCTGGATAACAAGTAGTAAACATTTTTTGTAATTTTTTTCATATATATAAAAAGTTTTGTAATTTAGTTCTAAATAGAACTGTATAAAAACATTTATCAATTTCTTATGTAGAAAACACCAGTTTTTCTGTTCCATCTACTCAACTGCTAACAAAACTAGGCCTAGTTTGAAACATAATTTACGAATATTTGCTTTTACCCAAATATAGAATATTATTATAACAAAGTGTAGAGAATAAATCAAAGAATTGAACTGTATACTTGTAAATTATCTTTTCATAAAAGTGTTTGACTTAGAATTATTTGAATAACAAAAGTGAGAACAAATATAGAAACCTCTCGTCCATACAAGCTATACGAGAAGGTTGCTAAAACTCTTGTCCCATATGTTATGAAAGTCCGTTACGGTTCAAATTGAAACATTAATGTACTGTTACTCCAACACATTTGTAACGAGTGATTGTATTGAATATTTTACCCGCTAAAAATCTTTCAATCTCAAAAAGACAAACCCCATTGGAAAGGTAATGTTTCAAACTTTAATTTTTGTATTTTCAATTTCTTTCTAAAACTTATATTTACATATGTAATCGTCGTTTTAAAATTGTAGATTTCTGTAAACCTGAATCCACGCGTGGATTCGAATACAATTGTACTGTTATTTCCCACTCATTCAACGTCCCAGACCATCTACAGGAATATTTTGATCAAAAATATAAAGGTACCATGGGATTCGTCAAGATTTCATCTATCTAAAGATGCCTTGCAATCAGATGTCACTACTATACAATTTGAATGACTAAGCTTTCTGTAAACCCTTGCGATTGGACAGTTTTGAAACCAATGAAACAGCACATTTGTCAACTGAGATAACGCCCACAATCCCATATGTTTTTACAAATTTCTTTATACAATTCTGTAGAGAAAACTTGCCTTGCAGCTTTCATTCGATGTGAACTAATCTGGATATAACCTGTTATATATTTAGTCAAAGAGCGGTGGAACTGGAAAGGACAAGGTTTTTGTGAATTACAGCGGTCGAATTGGACTGTCTGGCGCATTTGATCCTCACGGTAAATATCAACGGACGTTTTGTTTCCTTTACACGCGATAAGTTTTATTTGATTGACCTCATTTTGTTATTCAATTAAAGATATTTCAAACACTTTAGTGAACTAAGAAAAGACAAGTATATTGTTCTTTTCTTTGATTTATTCTCTACACTTTGTTATAATAATATTTCATTTTTGGTCAAATAAAATATTCCTAAATTACGAATTAAGCCAGGCCTAGTTTTGTTAGCACCCTTGTAGTTGGAACATAAAAACTGGTGTAATCAAAATAAGAATTTTGAAATTGATAAATGTTTTTATACGGTTCTATTTAGAACTAAATTACGAAACTTTTTTATATTTATGGAAAAAATTACAAAAAATTTTTACTACTTTTTATGTAGACCTAAAGTTGAACTTTTATTTTTCGTAACTGAACATTTTTTGGTTCTTGAGCTAATAAAAAAAGTGTACCAAGAGCCTCAATTTATGTTGTTTGGTACATCTGATTAATTTATAATTATAAAAACTTGTACTACAGAATAATATAGCACACTTTTGATTTGCTTTATAGATGAGCTTGCATTTACGTTTTGAACAGAATTATTTACAGTTTCAAATTTGAACAACTTTGTGGTAACACACGAAAAAGACATCAACACACGCAAACACTGCATACAACACTGCAAACATCCGACCCAGCTGGATTTAAAATAGATAAAGTTATTGGCAGCCATTTTAAAATATATTCAACTCAGAGAGTCCTCAGACTTGGTGTGCCATGCAAATCAATATTTTCATTTGAAATTCTTTAGATGCGGGCCTTGCTAAGGTTGTCATTATTTGAAAGAGTTTTAAAAGTTTGAGTTATGATAATAAAACTGTTTAAAATACAAAAACCAAAACTGCGTACGTTTAGAATTATTGCTATCTTCATTACAGGGCCAATAAATCAAAATATTTTTTAAATTTTTACTTTTAAAAGGCTTTAAAAAATGTCACACTTGATTTGTGTTTATATTTGAAAATTCTTTAGAAACAACACCCAACTCTGGGTTACTGGGATGCGAAATACTTTTTTTTATAACCTTTAGGTGAATTGAAATAGTTGGGATTTGTTTGTTCACTATACGTACACACTTTTAGAAAATATGTAGGCCTACAGAAACAAAGTCTACAATCACTAACCTCATTTCCCAGAACGCAGAGTTCAAACTATCAGTGGGTATCTTGCCCTGAAAGACTTGCCTCCTCCAACTGTCCAAAGTGTACGAATACATTGTGTAAGGTACATAGTACAATGCAACGCTCATCAGGTCATTGATTTCTTGTTGTGCATCAGGAGCTTCAATTTTATCTACGAGTCCGATATTGTTTAAATGTTTCTTACTCCTGACTGCACGGCGTACAGCTGTTACGACAGCTTCATCGAATCCTGAAACAAAAAAACTTGGCTGATTATAGAGAGTGATGTGGCCTAACATTTTGTGACCGGTATATGTGGCCTGAAGCAGTATGTTTGTACAAATAGGTTTTAAACTGTTGCTTTAATCAGTACGATGGTATTTTTACTGAAATGATCTAATCTACCAGGATTGGTCTTTATAGAAAACTGCCATCACAAACAGGGGTAGTGATGTGGGCCGGGAATATGCCCAGTGGGCTGGTCGTTTAAAAATGGGCATATGCCCGGGCATTTGCCCAAAGCGATTTTAAGCGCCCAAAAACTGGGTGTTTATAAAAAATGTAGTTTAAGGCAGTTTTAACTATTATATTTCATGTTTTAATTATTATAGTTCATGTTTTTAATCTTTAACTGCCTTAGTTGTGTTCTTAAAATTAACATTTTAAGGGAGGGGGTCATTATCAAGAGATAAGTTGACAAACAACTTAAACCATTAAAATAAACCCCTAAAACAAGTATATAACACAAAAGTATATAACACACTGGAACGGCCAATCGACCGATCCAATTGGGGTTAACTAATTACATTAATTAAAATAAATTCAAAGTCAATATAACAAAAGATTAAAGCTAAAGGGTGTCAAAAAAAGCCCAAAATTAAGATAAAAAAGTAGTTTCCAATGTGAAAATGGTATTTATTAATAATTTTGAAGAATTAACTAAAATTGTGTTAGTTGAATAAGTGCAGACTATGACGTATGCTTTAGCGACAAAGTCGAACCAAAACCTTGCAGGATCTGACAGGCATGGACTTGTCCGGTCTTGTCTAAATTTGGTTAGAAATGAATTAACATTGAAAGATAGGGGTTTGTAATTTTATTAAAAAAAGTTGTTATTATTAGATTTATGTTGAAAGGAGAGTTAAATAAGCAAGGAGTAATAAAAATAATTTTGTTATGATAATTTGATAAAAAGTTATAGACAAAAATGTAAGAGTAAACAAATCGATTTTGCAGAATTTGAATAAAATCCAAAAACAAAGTAGAGTCGTTTGTAGAGTTAAAAAGGGTTAAGAAAATAAAGTAATAAAAAATATAAAGTTATAAAGTTTAATAGCTAAAAAATAAAGTGTAAAGTCATTCTTGGGCATAAAAAGGCCAATAACTCATAAAGTTCAAATGTAATTAAATCATAAAAAATAGCATTTAATAGAGCCAATAATAGGGCATAATCAAGCCGAAGTTCAATATAAATAAATAAGTAGTTTTGTATAAATAAAATAAATTAATAAAAAATTTTATTAATTCAAAATAAATACAAGGGAGATTAATAAAAGGGAAATATTGATAAAATAGGGTATATATATGTGTAATAAATTGTAATGCCAGGTGAGATATGAAAAGAGCTTTAAAGGGGGGGAATGAGACGCCGAAAACCAAACGAAGGCAATTAGAGTAACAACAAGCTGAATAACTAGACAACCAAACAAGCTATCAAAAAAACCAACACCAGATTAGCGCGTTTCAAGACCAACCGAAGAAGATACAAGCAAGAAAAAATGGAAAATTTCAAATTTACAGGAAATAAATTTCAAAATTTAAGCAAAACTAACGAAGTCTATAACTCAAGAAGAAAGAGGAGTAGAAACGCCATTCGAATTCCAGAGAAACCAGAAAACGTCAACCAATCCATAGAAGTCAACAAAATCAAAATCCGACCACGCAAAAAGAAGTTATAGAGTTTGGACGAAATCAAAGCCAAATTCGCAAATTGACAAGTTCATACAGGCACGCAAGGCCCAAGCTCCGAGGGGGAAGTGACGTCATCGGATCTACTACGCAGAGCAGAACAGTCCGCACATTGTGATTCAAAAAGATAATAATTAAATTAGGCCTAATCGATGGGAGATAAAGGCACTAAAATTCATCAAATAAATCAGGAAATATATTAAGACCAAAAAATATATTTCTAAAGCAAGAAATCAGATTTCTTGTTACATAGAGGAAGATGCTGGTTTGACAAGTAAAAAGTCGACGATAGAAGCTTGCATCTTTTCTAACATCAGTTTAGCACGAAGCGCCAACGAGTAAACAGCTGACCGAGATCCGAGGGTACTTAGAGAAAGTCGTAGGGCGATCAGTTTGGTGTGCGTTCGTTCTAGCTCCGGCCTAAAGCTAAGTCGGGTCGTGATAATTTCGGGAGAAGAATATCCATATAAACGGCCTATCTTGCCAAAAGATACTACAATCAACTAGGAGAGGACAACTTTAATTAAGTCTAGGAGAAGACAACTGTAAGCCGAAGAAACCATTCTGGGGACCAAGGAGAACAACTTTAAATCGCTGGAAATCGACAGAAGGAATTACGCGTCGAACTTCTTGTGTTCTGTAAGTGGCAAACGATCATTGTTACTTATAATTTTAAATAAATCCCTTTTTTGCAAAGTAATATATAAATAAAATAAAATAAATAAATTCAAGTAAATTCTGGGGAAATTGAATAAAGTAAACTCGTTTAGTAAATTTCATTACTCACAATGGCAAATCGTCGTATGTAAATAATATAATCATTAATATACAAATCTTAATTAATAAATTAACTAAACACATTGCTACTTTTCAATATATGTAATTATAAGTTAAAGATTAATCAATTTCATTGTGTTTTTGAAAAAATAATTTGTTGTTTCAAAGTTAATGGATTTATGGTGATCAATAAATCATTTTTGTGTTTTCAATAGAAAATTTTTGAATATATAATTTACGAATCCAATCAAATTAATCCTAAAACCATTCAGTGCTCTAGTGTAATTAAGTCAGCAGGTGAGTTATTCACGGATCACTACAAATTTAACTCCAAAGGGAACGATCCCGAAAAAGAGTCTAGAATTGAGCTAGTGTACTACACAAAAGATGAAAAAGGTCTAATTAATTTAAATTTAAAAAACTTAAGAATAGGAAACAAAAAATTTTCCTTTTCTTGCCCTCGCCAAACCTCTCAAATTTTTCTAACGGGGTAGTACAACAGAACAACATCAAATAAGGCCTGAAAACACTTGGGTGTTATTTGATGAGGGAAAGTGTTAAAGTTAACAATAAAAGGTTGTGTTTATTGAATAAATTAAAAGGGTAGGGAGGTTTGCGCGTGGCAACACTTTTGTTTACCAATGTATTTTCTTATTTATTAAAATTTAAGTCTGTTTTTAGTTTTATATATTATAGTCTGCATTTTTTATCTTTACATATTTAAGTTAATAAAATTTATTTGTTTTGCGTCTTTGATTTATTTATATATATATAAATACAATTCACTAAATTTTGATTACTAGATCTTGCGTCTCTTATCTTAATAGACCCTTCATTCTTTGTTTCTACATTATATGAATTTACTTGTCCCATCATACTTCTCTATCACATGGATTGCATGTGTCACAGAAATATGTTAGAAATTTAAAATACTGTACAATCACTTTGGGATATCAAATATCAACAATGTTATTTAGCCACACACATAGAAAAAACAATAATAGTTTCTTCAAGAGAACTATGAATTAAATAAACACTCACACGGTTTGGTGTAATAACAGTAAAGATCACTCACAACAATTAACAAAGAATAATATAGATAGTCAAATGTTTTAAACCTTAGACGGATATTGGGAATAAAATAGGGGAAAAAAGACATTCTGTTGATTTTTTTGTACTAATATGGGATGTGACTGACGATTCTCACTACGTTATCCCCTGAGGAATGTGTCTTTTAGAATATAAATCTAGAATAAATAACATTTATTAAAGTAGGCCTATAAAGAAAAGGGTTTTCTATTGCAAAATGTAAGATCTTTTCAAAAAATAAGTTGTATTGGATATCAGAGATCTGGTGGCCTACAGTTCAGTATAGCAATAAGAAATAATTAATTAGGTTTATTAGCCTTTAACTGGATAAACGCCTGGGAGCTTTATGGATTTTGGGCGTTTATTTGGGCATATGCCCTGGGCATTTGCCCCGACATTTAAACGCCCAGGCGTTTTACATCACTAAACAGGGGCAGTACTCATTAATAAACTTTCCAAAAAATTAATACAATTAGGGTCATATAATTCTTTTAAATACAGCCTTAACCCTCCCAGTGCCCTGGTTTAGCTCAAATTGGCGAGCCGGTTTTTAGTGTTTTGCAAGCATATTTTAAAATATTTGCCGAAAATAGTAATTCTATCCCAATTCAAAAGTGTTCTGTGCCTTTCTTGTAGAGAAAGGTTCAAAGAATTCACATATATATATATGCAATTAAAAAATTTATTGATGTAAAATTGTAAAAGTTATTAGCTCAAGAAACAAAAAATGTTCAGTAACGAAAGGAAAAAGCTCAACTTTATGCCTACATAACAAGTAGTAAACACTTTTTGTAATTTTTCGTAAGCGTTAAAAAAGTTTTGTAATTTAGTTCTTAATAGAACTGTATAAAAACATTTAACAATTTCAAATTTCTTATTTTGAAAAAACAGTTTTTATGTTCCAAATACACGACTGCTAACAAAACTAGGCCTAGTTTGAAACCTAACTTACTAACAGTGGCGGCGCGCAGTCATTTTAACTGGGTGGGCTAGTTGTGACCTTGGCCTAGTAGTGGCTTTATATTCTTCTAATGTACTTTTTAAAAGTTCAAAAAGGCCGCGACCGGTACGATCATGCACTTCAACAAAACTAACAAATCTCTCAACAATACTTTTCCTTTTAATAAAACGAAACACAATTACAAATTGGCTTTTGCATGTGATGTCTGTGGTCTCATCAGCTTGAATGGATACGAAATCGGCATTGTTAATGTCATTTTTTAGTTCTTCTAAATAAACGCTATACATCGCATGCAGTCTAATAATTCATTTTGAATATCGTGAGAGGTATACTTTGCTACAGACATACTATTCAAATGATCTAAAAGAACACTGTCCATGTCGGCCATCATTGATACCAAGTCCAAAAAATTTCCACGGTTAAAAGAGTCGTTTGTCTCTGTGTGTCCCCTAAGGCCTATTTCGTGTACTGCACAAAAGTTTAAACAATCTATTAACCTACTGAGGACATGCCTAGTTTTGGCATTGATTATGTTTTTCAATTGATATTTTAACATGATTGTCAATTTGAGCTGCCACATTAACAGTAGGCTACCTAATGTTTTATATTTAATTGCATTAGTCAAATGAGTATTACTTTCCTCGTGTTTTTTTATTTTCTCACTTAAGTGTTTAAGGTCCTTACAGCCAATTTTTGTCCAAAGATCATCATTGCCCTTATGATTATTATTATTAAAACATAAACAATAAAAACAAAATAATGCTTGTCTTTCAATGCTTGGAGTTAACCACGACTTTTTATCGAACCATGAGGTACAAAAGGTTCTATTTTGCTTTGGGTATGTTACAACGAGCTTAAAATCTTTGGGCTGATGAGGGCCTAACTCTTTAATTTGCTTTTTTAGCTCCAATGGTAACATCGAAAACTGTGTTCGAAGTAAACTGTCCACGTGATTTAAATTCATTGTTACTTACTGAAAATACTGATGGTGATGGTACCTACTAAAAACAGGCATAAATAAATCATTAGAGTTAAAATCATGCTGATAATTGCACTTGTACACAAACACACGCGAATGTCACCAAGGAAGAATGTAACGCACAACACGCTTAGTCACTGCACGTAGACTGTCTCGGGGCTAAGCCCGAGAGACACTTACATTGGACATATGAGAGCTGGCAGGGAGGGGAACTGTCTGCGTGACGTCAACCATCCTTGACGCTAAGCTACATGCTGTATCGCCAGGGCTAGTTTGAAATCAGCCCCGGCCGCCTAATTTCTACTCTCAGTCGCCGCGCAAACATGCTTTTGCCTTACATGTTCTGTTCACGCGCTGTTTTCATATTAATTCAGTGTTTATTTTAATGAACTAATATTTTCTTTTTCTGAATTATTGGTGGGGCTCAGCCCCACCTGCCCTTATGGACGCGCCACCAGTGCTTACTAATATATGCTTTGCCCAAAAATGAAATATTATTATAACAAAGTGTAGAGGATAAATCAAAGAAAAGAACTGTATACTTGTCTTTCCTTAGTTCACAAAAGTGTTTGTGAGTTATCTTTATTTGAATAACAAAATAACATGAATCTAATGACATTTTACCGTCGATAAAGGTCGGACAAGAAGGGTGCGTTGAATTACGTGGGAACGAGACGGAGCAGACGGTCACACCAGACCGCTCTAATTATGTACTTTTCATTGCTGTCTAGACAAACAAAAAACTGGTTATTTCTAGTTTACTTCCCACCGTTAGAAAGATCAAACTGTTCTCTATCGAAATATATGATATTGTAGGCGTTATCTCGGTTGACAAATTTGCTGTTTCATTGGTTGAAAAACTGTCCAATCGCAAGGTTTACAGAAATCGTCGTCATAAATCTTGTAAAATAGCGACATCTGATTGGAAGGCACTATTAGAAAGATAAAATCTTGACGAATCCAATGGTATATTTATAATCTCGATAGAAATACTTCTGTAGATGGTCTTGGACGTGTAAGAAGTGGGAAATAACAGTTTGTATGCAAATTCGCGCACGGAAACAGCCGTAACCCGATCTGAATATTTTAAAACGATGATTACGTATGTAAATATACGTTTTACGAAAAAGTTTTAAATACAAAAATTAAAGTTTAATTGATTTCCTTTCCAACGGTGCCGGTTTTATTACGATTGGATGATTTTAAGTGTTTTAAATAACCGAATATGCAAATTCTCGCATAGGTTCGAATTGGTTGCATCTTGCCCTTGAGAGAACGTCACTTTGGGCAGTCTGGAACTGGGAGGGTTAAGCGACTGCAGTTGTCACAGTCATTTTATTAAGTGGGAGAGTTTCAGCACTATGTTGTTGGTAGCTCTGTCTGAGATGTCCTTCGCATCATGGTTATGCTGCATATATTGCAATGTGCTTTCGGCACATTTTGTTTTAGTTATGCATTCTTTAGTATCGATAAAATATCTAATTACTGATGTGATACAGTTAATGATGCAACTAAAATCTAAACTGAAAAAACAGATTTTGATTCCAGTGTATTAGTATAGGTTGGAATTATTCTATGTAAAAAATAGCAGGTTTACCATGACATATATTTCTTCCAAGAAGAGGGAAAGAGTACGTTTCTTTCCAATCGCGTTACTTCTACGACTTTTTTAAAAAGATTTTTTAAATTGTGAAAAATGAACCAACTCAAATGGTTTCATTTATAAATTTATGTGAAAGTATCTGTTGTAACCAACAACGGCCCTGCACTTACCTGATAAGGGTGCACTCTGGTAGATCGTAGGCTGGTCACCGCAGTACATGTAGTACTGAATTAAAGTCATCAAGTTGTAAACAGAAACAAGAGACGATTCAGTCTGTTCTGTGCAATGTTCAATCCTATAACACAATCACAGATACGACTTCATCATAATGACATGTCACAACATTTGTTATAATACAAATTTAAAGTCAGTTATCATGACAACAGATTTAGTGTTAGGCTAGTGCAAAGTGCTTCACACTTCTAAAAACTAATCGTCATGACATTTACAATTTGTTATTGTTTTTACGCTTTTCTCTGCCTTAAGCCTTTGCAAGCCACTGATGTCTATTGGAACATATATTTCTTAACCCAGCAGGAACGGTTATTATATAATATCAATATATAGCTCTACATCTACTAATATTTAAAGCATTAGTACAGATAATGTATTCATAATCTGGGGGCTACTACAATGGGGTTATTTAGTTACAATCTGTCAATGTTTCTTTCTGTTTTTTCTACATTATTACAACACAGTAGAGTCCCACTAATCCGAAAATCCGCCTACTCCGAACAGAGTTCAGAAAAAATACCGACTTTACTTTCTCACTATACTATAGTATAGAGCAAGTATAGTGATCGCAAAAAAAAAATTGATGTTGAGATTTTTGTGGAAATATCCGTTTTGGGACCCCCTGAGTCCAAAAAAGTGGTTTGTACAAAATGTCTGTCTGTATGTCTGTATGTATGTCTGTATGTCTGTATGTATACAAAGCTAGAGAGAAAACTATTCGATCAATTTCAACCAAATTTGCACAAGACATGTCCAGTATGCCTGTATAGATGCACGAAAAAGGGTTTTGAAAAACAACCCCGTTTTTGGCCAAAAAACCCCCCAAAAATGAGTTATTATTTTTTTATAAAAAAACGGCTCTAACGATTTTGATAAAATTTGGCTTATTTGTAGCCTTTAATGTGCCCTACCATATAAAAAAACCCGCATCTTTCTAAAAATTCTCGTTTAACTAATAATAATAATAATAATAACTGATTTTTGGGGGTTTTTTGGCCGTAAAGGGAGTTGTTTTTAAAAAATTTTCAAAACCTTTTTACGGGCATCTATAAAGACCTAATTGACGTGTTCGGTGCAAATTTGTTCGAAATCGATCGAATAGGTTTCTCTCTAGCTAATAATAATAATATTTATTAGTTAATCGCCTACTTTAATAAAAGTATACAAAGCTAGAGAGAAAATTATTCAATCGATTTCAACCAAATTTGCACCAGACATGTCCAGTAGGCCTGTATAGATGCACTAAAAAAGGTTTTAAAATTTTTTTGAAAAACAACCCCCTTTTTGGCCAAAAAACCCCCCAAAAATCAGTTATTATTTTTTTATAAAAAAACGGCTCTAACGATTTTGATAAAATTTGGCTTATTTGTAGCCTTTAATGTGCCCTACCATATACAAAAACCCGCATCTTTCTAAAAATTCTCGTTTAGCTAATAATAATAATAATAACTGATTTTTGGGTGTTTTTTGGCCATAAAGCGGGTTGTTTTAAAAAAAATTTCAAAACCTTTTTACGTGCATCTATAAAGACCTAATTGACGTGTTTGGTGCAAATTTTTTCGAAATCGATCGAATAGTTTTCTCTCTAGATAATAATAATAATAATATTTATTAGTTAATCTCCAACTTTAATAAAAAAAACTCTCCTACCCCACCCTACAAGTCACAGTGAATCTGTTTAGTAATTTAAATGTGTTTGTGAGAAAGTATGTGCCAGTTCCTGGTACCATTTATTTTAAACTTAAAAACAGGAGAAATTAAAAAATACATTCGTGAAAAAACGTACATTTATTGTTATACAAAATAGTTAAATAGAGTTTTCAAGTTAAATTCAAGAGTTTCTTTTTAAATGACTTTGTTTACTTGCCATGTTTAATGTTTAACAGTTGACGTTAAGGACTACGAACATAAATAAAAAAGGCACAGTGACTCAACACTCACGGAACAAAGATTTACAAATTTGCAATAAGCGCACACAGTTTATCAAAGTCCCCTGGAGTAAACACTGAACTAGATATGTCTACACTGGATTCCACGTTCACCGTGCAGTACAGACCATAAGCCATGTTATCCATACGACAGTCTCAGCGATAGTAGCCAACTAAAAAACATCACCTCCCATGCAACGTTCGGTCAGTTGACGCAACCCGCATGACAATAAACGAGATGTTCCCTGTAATGGTAGTAGCATGTCTATTCTCCTTTAAGACCTGTATTGCACGGTGAATGCAGAATCAAGTGTAGACTAGTGCTCAGTGCAGTGATTCATAAATATGTTTGATACGCGGGACGGAGAGGGGTAGGTAATGTCTCGGCGTTATGAGTCATCGAAGGAAATGCATTTCCTTTCCGACTTTCACCGAACCTGTTCACAAGCTGATCAACGCTGTATAGAGCTGCCATTAGCAGATGTCCCCGCACAATATTTACTCATTAACATGTCAATACGTTGATATTATTTATGAAACCTGCCTATTCCGAATTCCTGCTAAACCGAACAGTGTTCGATCCCAATTAGTTCGGATCAGCGAGACTCTACTGTAATCTTTTTCCTTATTATTTAGAATATGGTTGTGTAGTATTTAGTATTACATTGAAGATACTTTATTTTATTTCACAATGTGGAACCCAGTTGTACAGAATTTGACAATATTGCTAAGGGGCTTTTACGTCTACTTTAATCCCCTATATATACATTGATTTCCTCCACATTTATTTACACCTTTACATTGAACATTTAGTATGCACCAATTTATAAGAAACAAATAATATTGTATTAGTCAAAAGTATTAGTATTTTTAGTTTTAAAATTAATATATTTTAAATTGGATCTAAAGATTAGTTTGAATTTGTTATTTTACAATTTTTTAATTTAGTTGTGCAGTGAA
The DNA here is from genome assembly GCA_018207615.1 of Philaenus spumarius. NCBI lineage: Eukaryota > Metazoa > Arthropoda > Insecta > Hemiptera > Aphrophoridae > Philaenus > Philaenus spumarius. The sequence continues at coordinate 80,161 of JAGFPH010005470.1, read as the reverse complement.
CTTCAGTAGCATTTTGTTGGCTTGCAAAGGGTAACCTTTAAAGAAATTATACAGGGTGTATCAGGAAGAAACGGAAAGAATTGCAAGACGTGTTCTACTGGTGAAAATAATGAAAAAGTTCCTATAAACATAGGTCCGAAAACGCTTCGTTTTCCAGAT
>JAGFPH010005470.1:37047-72613 GCA_018207615.1 Philaenus spumarius | reverse complement strand
GGGGGATCAACGTTATTAAAAAATGACTTCTTCAAAACTACCGAACGGATTGGAATGAAATTTGGTATGTAGCTTCCTCTAGAGCCATAGGTGCTCCCTAAGAAAGGGTTTGAAAAAGTTCGAAATTTTAGGGAGGTTTGGGGGATCAAAGTTATTAAAAAATGACTTCTTCAAAACTACAGAATGGATTTGAATGAAATTTGGTATGTAGCTTCCTCTAGGGCCATAGGTGCTCACTAAGAAAGGGTTTGAAAAAATTCGAAATTTTAGGGGAGGTTTTGGGGGATGAAAGTTGTTAAAAAACGATTTCTTCAAAACTACCGAATGTATTGGAATGAAATTTGGTATGTAGCTTCCTCTAGGGCCATGGGTGCTCACTAAAAAAGGGTATGAAAAATTTCGAAATTTTAAGAGGGTTTTGGGGGGATCAAAGTTACTAAAATCATAATTTCAGATCTTTTATTATTATGAACATAGTGCTTTTATTATTTAAGATGTATGTATATAAAAGCCAAATAGCACTCACTGACTGGACACTTAAGAACACTTAAAAAGAATACAATTACGTTAAAAAGATTGAAAATACCAACCACCACGGGCAACGCCGTACGGGTCAGCTAGTCTATACATATAAATAAAATTGGAGTGTCTGTCAGTGATTTCAAAATATAAACTTTTTCCTAAGCTCATATGGTTATTTATTCACACATTACCAAAACCTAAACACACATTAATACATTTTTAGTCTTTCTGTTTTGTTTGGTCAGGTTAATCTCCACACTAATCTTACATTCATTTAGAGGACTTTTCAGAGAATAGTTTTTAGGCTACTTTTTATTTCGAAAATATTTAAACTTCCTTTTCAAAAGTTGAAAAAATTATAGACAAAATAAGGGATTTTGTGGACAAATGTTGGGGATATTGCGTCTCTATTTCGATCTATGTCTTACAATATGTACAGGTCACAGCTACCCCCACCACCCAACTTAGGTCCAAGTGCCTCTGTCCTAATCAATCATATCATTTCCGTAAAAAATAGGGATTTTGTGGTTTGGCAGAGCCCCTAGTGTGATAATAATTATTCAACCTATTTTTACAACTTTAAGCTTCTTAAAATTGATTTTAAATATTAAAATTATATCATTTCAATAAAACTTATATTCATAAAATTATGATAACAAAGTATACACACGTACGATTAAATATCCACAATGCTCACCCTTCCATCCATTGAAGCCTGTATAATAAATTTATTTAATTGTGTTATGGGCATCAAGAAACTGCCCTCGGCATTGAACTGCTTTAATTTGTTTTTAAAAACATTGACGTCCATTGCTTCTTTGTTTCGAAAGCCTTTAATCACTGCTGTTTGCCACGGTATAAACCACAAGATTATCGAATTATGTGTGACGGATACCCACCGACTTATATGACAATGACCACTGGATCTATGTTGATAGTCGTTGTGCTAAATAATAACTTGCATTCTTACAATAGTTGACATCACAGGGATAGTTAAAGGAGGGGGGAGCCAGCTTGAAGCTAAATGTTCAAGCCTAAAGCAGTCTGTCAGTAACCATGGTCTGGAGAAGACTCCAGATCACATCATGTAGACTCGCTTGCCTTTACCTTAGCTTAGTTTAGTTGTGAGTCCGGACCAGCAGAGGAATAGGTTGTTTTACTTTGAATAAAGGGTTTGAAGTGAAACAGTCTTTCGTCACCTTATTGAAGAACCTTCTTACCTACGATCCATCCTGACAACGCACGTACGTCCGCAAGAGGACAGAAGACACAGCCCAAAAAGGGAGTCGCACCATCGTCAGGGAACCGCAGGGGTGAACTAGACGGAGGTCGCGCCACATATGATAATTGTTACAATCCATTTTCCATAAATGTACCAAAAATTTGCTTTAGGCTCAATTTGGGTGTTGTACACAATTACAAAAAAAAAAAGAAGCTTTCTGTCAATAACTCTGTGTTTCTTTGGTACACAGAAAAATATTTAGTGTATAGCAGATTCTTTGTGGAATGGCTTTCAAGATATTTAACATTAAACATTTTTTGTTTGTACAGAAAAACAACTGATTTATCAACCAAAACTAAAATTTCTTGGTAATAGTCTACAACATCCAATATTAGCATTGACTCTATTGTATTATGGAATTACGACGAAATATACCTAAAACTAAGGTTTGGCGCAGTTTGGGTGTTAAAAACAATCACAAATAATGTTTTCAGTTCTTTGTAAATAACTCGGTTATTCTATGAAGTAAATAAACATTATTTTACCTTATTTTTCAAAATATCATCGACACTAACACTCTCCTTAGCATTTGGATAAGGTACCAACTTGTCGTAAAGTGCCTGCCAGTCAGCAGCTTCTAATGAACCTGTGCATACAACCAGTCGGTTAAACAGAGTTGGTTACAGTGACTCAGTTATGATGGTTTCAAATTATTTTTACACAACTATTCTGTAAAGCATTCGCCACGAGACATTTTGAGTGAGAAATATTTGTGTTAAGCCAAGTCAAAAATGTAGCAAACACCTTTTTTCAAAGCAACAATCTTGCCTTACTAGTAAGTACAAACTTTTTTAAATTGTAACTGCGACTAAACTTTTAAATATTCTGCGCTACGTGTAAGTTTGGCTATTTATGCACTTTACCCACACACCAATGTAGAGCCTTGTGGGGACTTTTCATGTATGTATAAATAACTAAGATGTAACTTTGAAAAAAATGGGTTTTATTACCCTGGAGTGTTAAAATGATTGCATGAGTGGTTGAAGGAAAAACCCCTAACTTTTTTGTAATAAAATATGTTAACTTACTGTTCACAGTCCTTTCCGGTAGGTAATGTCGTTTCTCTTATTTGTCAGGCATTATCAAACCCAATTTAATAAACGGTACCAGGAACTGGCACATACTTTCTCACAAATTATTAAACAGTTTCACTGTGACTTCATAATAGTGGAGGGCTAGGGTGATATCAAAGTAGGAAATCAACTAATAAATATTATTATTATTACTAGAGAGAAAACCATTCAATCGATTTCGAACAAATTTCCACAAAACACGTCAATTGGGCCTGCATAGATACACGAAAAAAGGTTTTGAAAAATTTGAAAAACAACCCCCTTTTTGGCAAAAAAAACCCCAAAAATTAGTTATTATTATTAGGTAAACAAGAATTTTTAGAAAGATGCGGTTTTCTGCATATGGTAGGGTACATTAAGCCCTACAAATAAGCCAAATTTTATCAAAATGGTTAGAGCCGTTTTTTTATTAAAAAAATAATAACTGATTTTTTGGGGTTTTTTTTGGTCAAAAAGGGGGTTGTTTTTCAAAATTTTTCAAACCCTTTTTCGTGCATCTATATAGGCCTCATTGACATGTTTGGTGCAAATTTGTTCGAAATTGATCGAATAGTTTTCTCTCTAGCTTTGTATACATACATACATACAGACAGACAGACATTTTGTAAAAACCATTTTCTTGGATTCAGGTGGTACCAAAACTGATATTTCCACAAAAATCTCAACATCGATTTTTTTTGCGATCACTATACTTTCTCTATACTGTAGTATAGTGAGAAAGTAAATTAATTCTACTGTGCTGTACTCACGAGTGTGGAGCTGGGAAGAACGCAACCCGCACGGCACAGTGCATTGGTTTTGCCCTGTCACTTATTTCTACAAACATCGGTCTGCATCTCTTCTCTTGAAAACATGGAAGTTCTCTTTATTAAAAATTAGTAAGTGTGTTTAAAAATAGTATTGAAGGATGTTACCGAGGTGATCCGCTAGGATTTGAAAGTCGGCATTTCTGAGAAATCTGAGGGTTGCTAGTTCAGCAGTGGCCAACAGCACCAGTCTTAGCGCCTACTTGTGAGTACTACACTGTACCTTGCATTGGTGATGAAATGAAACGTATACACATCACATTTTTTACAATAACAAATTCACAACACAACACATAACTGGAACATGTTTCTAGAATGATACTGGTTTTAACTTTTCAGTGTTGTGGGTTAGGGGCTCTCTATGTGAATGGTATTAGATTGGAGTAAAAGACTATGCGCAGTAAGTGAACATAATTAATTAAAACAACCAGTCCAGTACATGTTATTTGTGATTTATGCAGGGAGTTTTTTAACCCTTTCCACTCCAATTACTGGGGACCTAGTGTTGCTATCAGTTCCATTTAATTTTGAGCGAATATTGAACTTTGATTTGTTTACTCCAAAAAAAAGTATTTCTGTCAGTTCTAAAAGGCTGATTTTTTATTTGTAGTTTCTCCGACGACTAAAGTATAGATTGGTATGAAATAAAACATATATTTTTATATATATTTTTAAAATTTTTATTTATTGAAAAAAATAGAAATTTGTAACAAAAAACCGGAAAAAACAAGAATTTTGGACAAATTTTCAATGGGAAGACCTATATTTGTTGCTTGTTTTTTATTGTCTATATCGTTACAAACAAAATTAAGTGGTTTACAAATGTTTTAGGCACAATAATACATTATAAAACAATTATAATTGAAAAACAAGTTTTTTTGTAAAAAATTAGCTTTATGAAGCTTATACAAAATTGTCTCAACTATTTATTTATTTTATTGCTTAGCAACAGTGATATTTAGGTCAAAACTAGTAAGAAAAGCTTTTTGAAAACTTATTGGTAATATTGGAATCACTCAGGTTCAAAACAAAAGTTCCGTCGCCAATCCTGTCATTTTGTAAAAAACTGCCGTCGTCTTCGTTCATTTCATTTCACAACAATCATTATTGTAAAAAGATCAATATTAAAAAATAATCTGTGGAATTACACACGATAACCTAGTACAACAAAACTAAACAACACGTAAACTCACTAAAAACGACACTGCGTAGTAAGTAGAAACAACGGCGAGAGCAGACAGCTGTTTACAGAGCGGCCGAAGACGGCAAACATTACATTTTGTAAGATTTATTTACCACAGAAACTGAACTCAAATGGTTCTGAAAAAATTCCAAAGATAGCAGCACATCTCAAACTTCAACAAAGTAACTACGTCCGTTCAAATGCAATCAAAGAACGTTGTCATAGCGAGTTCGGTGCTCGCACGACATAGGAGTTTGTGCGGATTAGTAGTAGGGTGCGGGGGTGGCCTGACACTCGAGTGGAAAGGGTTAAGTATGGAAACGGATTTAAATAGTGTAACTGAGACGTACTTGGCGGAAGAAGCTTATGAGGGTTTGCATAGTTTTAAAAATCCAACATTTTGGTGGTTCTGGAATTTTTGTGCACCATCTTGGATTCAACTTTATGTTTTTAAATGGGAAGGTGGTTTTATGACACGTCATTTCACTGTGAAATTTCAAGAAGAAAAAAACAATGACATAAACCGTTTTTCAATAGATGCCTTCGTTCTTGAGTTAAAAGCATTCCAAGTTGTAATTTTGGGGAAATTTTGTTAGCAATAAAAAAAGGTAGAACACACTGCATAAACCATTTTATTGCATTTTTCAATCATAAAGTATCTAATAACTGAGTTTAAACGGTGGTAAGACATGATAATAATAAGAAATAAATAAACAATACAACAACAGAATAAATGGAATTCAGTTACCGGTGTTAATAAATTTCAACTTTGAATGTTTATAACTCGAAAACGAAGGCACCTATTGGAAAATGGTTTACGCCGTTGTGTTCTTCTTGAATTTTCACATTGAAATGACGAATCACATGACCATTATTATATTTAAAATCATAAAGTTGAATCCAATATGGCAGTCAAACATTCCAGAACCACCAAAATGTTGGATTTTTAAAACTATGCAGATCTGCATAAGCTTCTACGCCAAGTTACGCAATATAAAGCCGATTCCATTCTTAAAAATCACCCATAAAAAATGTAATGACAGTTCTTTCTCAACTTGTTTTAGTTCTTAGTATTGAACCCACCATTTCTTTGAACCCTTCGACCGCCATAGTTTCAGATGTTTACATAAACCATTCTGAGCTAATGGCAAAGATAGAGTAATTTCTCATATTCGGAATTAAAATTAACCACAACTACATTTATGAAAATTTGTATTAGTTTCAAGTCTAATTATAACTGAAAAAGTCAAGAAAGAAATTGCATAAAATATTTAAATTTAGAATTTATCCACTACAGTAGAGGCCCACTATTCCAAACAGGGTTCAGAAAAATACCGATTTTTGTAATATAAAAACAGGAGAAATTAAAATGACGTTTGTGAAAAAAGTACATTTTAAACAAATAAGTTAAAGAGATATACATAGGGACTAAGCTTGATGGAAACGCCTGAAACCAAATTGGAATGAAAGCTGGTTTTGTTTCCTTCATGTTTTCCATCCGTTTTGCAGGAAGGAAGCTACCACAACAAGCTTCCGGTGAAAATGATACCTGGTCCTTCAGAAAGAAGGAAGGATTAGATACAACAGCTAGGCACTAGTAGTGTTGTTGCCACCGGTTGCTTTCATCCGTGTTTCTCCTCCTTTTTCGTTATCTTGAACGAATTTTATTTTTTTCTCAATCTCTTTCATTCAAGAAGATGCGGATACTTACGGACAGACTGCGGGATGACAAAACGGAATCGTAAGGCAAAAGAAGGAAATAACCCCGGATGATGTAAACCAACACTAAAGCAAGACCTAGAGCATCTGCTGCGTCTACGTGTGACATAAGCTTTCACATCCTCCTCGTTTTCCTCCGAGCCGATCAAAGCTGTATAGAACTGACTTTAGCAGATGTCCCCGCACTTAATTTACACGCCTTAACAAGTCAATCATGAAATCCGAACAGTGTTCAGTCAAAATTAGTTCGGAATAGAGAGACTCTATTGTATGTGAAATAAACAAAGTACTAAAAACTTACTAATCGTTCCTGGCTGTGTAGCCGATCTTGTCGGGTGTTGCTATTCAGATAGATAAGCCTACCACATACACAAATATCAATTACTCTTCCTCATCTGTATTTTATTAAAAACAATTTCATCGTAATTGTGCTTTAAACATCTTACCTAAAACATGAGCAGGAATAGCTCCTGTGTTTTTTACTATATCGTTTCCGTAAATTCCATTCAGCGCGTATCTTACGTAAGCTTGTAGTTCCTGGTAAAAAGGCATCAATGTGTCCACTACTTCTTTAAAAGCCTTTTCTACGTCTTCAGCGGGCTGTTCAAATTCCGACAGCCAATCTTCCGCTTTACTAGGATATCCTGAAATTACAAGAAAATCAAAACTTTCATTAAAATACGATACGTTACATATTCAAACTAATATTTGAAAGAATTTTATTATAATAAACAGCAGTTTCAGTAAAATCATAAGGTATTTACAAAATTTGAAAAGCATTTATATAGTGATCCTTACTGACTTATAATAATTAACAGTTCCTCTGTGCTCTGTAGCCTTCTTTAGATCTCAAAAACTGTAGAGCATTAAAGTGTTATTTTCCCATTTGAATAACATGGGAGTATAATTTTAGCATAAACAGAAACAGCTGTCCACAGTACATTCCGGTTCAATCACACTATAACAGCTGATTACGTTATCAGTATTTTAATACTTCAATAAAAAAGAACCTAACTAAATAAAACATTTTGAGGTTAAGAATATAACTTCTAGGTTAGGTTTTGACAGATAGATATAGAAAGGATAGTAACGTATAAACAGCTGATTATCTTTAACATTTCAACAATTACTCCAGACACACTGAACAAGGTTTGGAATGAACTCGACATGTGCCGTGTGACGAATGGTGCTCACATTGAACACTTGTAGAGTTGATCTTTCATTTGATGTATTATTTATTTTATAATTGTAAGTTAAATGTACCCCAATATTAATTTCTCATTGCAGCGCAGATCATGCACGGGCCAATCAACTATTACACAACAGATATTTAACACAACCGACTTACCGTCCATTTTTGATGGTTCATTTCCGAGCACGACGTAAGATGCGAATATTTTTCTGATTACCGGCCCGAGTTGGTCGTTGTACGACTTCCAATAATACAGGAGTTCGGCTGGGTTTTTCGAGGTCGCAAACACTTCTTCTACGTCTGGAAAAATAAAAACAGCACAAAATGAAACCACAATAATAATAACAATATGTGTACACAAGTTTGTTTACTATGAACTAAAAAGTATTGTTATTTTAAACGAGGTGAAATGAGCTGTTACAAGATTTGTTATAACTGAAGGTAATAACAGTGAGTTGAACAAAACTATCTGCTGAAACTGTTAATGATTATGTATTTAGTGTTGCTGAAAGAGAACATAGATTTTTTAAATAAGACTCATTTGATTTTAGTTTTAGAATTTCAATTTACCCAGAATTCAAATCTATTTACTTTCCCCTTTTACAGATATTATAAAAACATGCACAAACAAAACCACAATCTGCTCTTAATTTTAGCTCTCTAGAATTTAATGTATATTTTTTATTGTCTTCTTCAATATGGTGTTGCTATATGGGGAAATGCTTCAAAGACATCAGCGTTAAAGGTCTTGGAACTTTATCAGTTCGGGCTATTTTTGATAAAAAGCAAACAGATTCTTCCCCCCTTCGCTTGTCACAAATCTTGATATTTTAAATTTACCATCAGTTTATATGTTGAGTGTTTTCCAAGTTGTACTCAGAAGTAGACCATAGCCGTACACATAGATATGATACAAGAGAAACACATAATTTAACCCTTTTAGTGCCACGTATAAAGGTCGAGACACACATGACCGCACCCCTGTACGGTGATGTTAGGACGGTTTCAAACGTTTCCATTAGATTATTCCCCTGCCGTGTGTTGGCCAACACTAACTAGGCCGTGGTGTGGTCATGTCTGTCCCGACGTTAATACCAACGCATTTCATATTTATGAACATAGTTTCTATGAATTCTAACAGATGGCGTTGGCGTTCACTTAGTTGTATAAAGCAATCTATATCGAAGTAAAACTCATCTTATTTGGACAGAAAATAGTTTTAAAACTATCGGTTTAGTGAACAGCTGTTCCGGTGCTGTTCTAACGCAGTTGAGTTGAAACATTGTTACGCTTGTGTTTATTAGAATGTTTATTGTATTTTTATACGTTGTAGGACAATAGACTTGTGTCTTTTGGATTTGTTTTATTATAAAAATGGTAGTGATTGGATATTTATTTTTAATTAGTGTAAATAGTTACTATTTGTGTTTTTTTGTAAAAGAAAGGTGCATGACATAAACTTTGGTTTTTTGTTGTATTTTTTAAAAATTTTTATGATTTTTCTAATAATGTATAAAACATATTCTTCTGCAATAGTAATTATGCTTTAGTATGATGGTGAATGATTCAAATAGTGTTATGACACTACAAACTAATTTAAAAAAAAAAATTGTTTTAAAACCAGCTTATTGTGATTTTTTAAAATTTGTGTGATAAAAATTGACCAGTTTCAATCTGAGAATCTGCATCAGCATAATATTTTTTAGGCGAGTTAACAATTGTATTAGTATAGCATGGATAGTTTATAGGTTATGAAATGTTAAAACAGCTTGGCACTTTTAGACGAATCTTGCATACTGGGCATGGCACTAAAACATAGGTTTTCTCAAACTTCAAAATCACCAGAAATTTCTGGAACCACACCATCCACAGGTATCTTATACATAAAATTAAAACAATAACAGAGAAAAAGGCCTTTTAAGAAAAAAATGAAATGTTAGGGTACAGTACCTAAAGCAATGCATTTTTTATTCTATAGAAGAATTCATGGGACTGCCATCTACTGAATGATGAAGGTTTTTTTTAATACATTTGATATAAATTATTAGGAAAGTCATTTTAGAAGTTAAAAAAATGCAATAAATGCTTTAAATGTAAAAAAAAGTATTAACAAAGTACATAATTAATTGTCTCCTATCTGATAAATATATATATGTTGCAGTTTCTCTGGGAAGCAACCTAAAAAATGTGTTACGTGAAAAAACATGTTTTTTTAAACTAAAAATTAATGTCATATAACTGTTTTTTAATTGAATGTTACCGTACGAGTGAGTCCTATCACAATGACTTCACAATTGAACCACAGACAATTTGGAAACTGCCTTGTTTGTAAAGCTAGAAACTTGTGTAAGGAAACTAGGATGACTGTCTCATCGTCAAACAGTCACAAATAAAAGCCAGTAGTTGAAGGGGGGGGGGGGGTTGTCCATGGCAAGTACTCAGCTGTCGACTGTGATGGTGGACAAACCGTGGAGCTGGTTCTTGATTTATACAACTTTTGAGTGCTTTTTTCTTTAGTTTACCATTAACATCCTGGCACTGCCCTCTGGAAGTTACTGGGCTACTAGTTGTTCCTTGCCACATATTAATGTGGGTGAGCCTTGTCATGAAGCAAACAATCCATAAATGTCACTAATCTTTCAATGAACTTCAGCAGTTTTCTGTCTTTTGCATAAAAAAAAAAAAACAAATTACAGGGCAAATTGGTGAGATTTTCAATTGCCCGAGGCATTTTAAGTACTGATGAGTGCATCTGAGTGGAAAGGAGAACGGCAGCACTTTAAAAAAAATAAGTCTTGTAATTTCTCTGAAATATCTGGTCAGGGTTTTAACTAAAAAAATAATTGTTTATAAGCCGATTAAGTAAACTTACCTACGCCTTCAGAATCTTCTTCTCCACATGATTTAGGATTTGCATAGTCGCATATAGTTACGTTATTGTAAGCTAACAACATGCCACTGATTGAATCATCCAACTGGAATCGAAACAAAAACAGCCACTTTAAAACACTGATTTGATATATTATCATTAAAATGATGAGATTAATTTTATGGGAGAGTTCTTCTAAATAAACATGAGTTTCGAAATCTATTTGCATTGCAGAAAGTCTCTCTTTGACTTTCTTGCGTACGAAGGACGTTAAATAATCTGTGGTAAAAAATTCTTGACCTTGTAAACAGTTTTTTGTCTTTAAACTTGGCGCCACGTAAAAAATGAGCAGATAGAGCAGATAACAATCAAACGGCACCAGGTCGGGCCTGTAAGGTATAGGGAGCAGGCTAACATGCAGCGAAATCACAACTTTTTGAGGGAGCACTATAGTGTTTTTTCTCTTTATCACAAATTCCATCTCATGTTGAAAAATGAACAATAGTTCTTACCATTATACAATAATTGTAGACTATTTTTTATTTCTCAGTTCTTGATTTATTAAATTTTTCAGGTTAAATCATATAAAATAGCATTAATTTTTTACCCAGTCATTTGATCTTATTACTTTGAATGAGCAATTCTTGTACAGTACGATATTTTTAACTGTGCCCTCGGCTCGGCTAGCGCTCGGTGGGCTAGCGGTGTAGCGGGGAGGGATTGTAAAGGCAATTCCACAAACTTCCAATAAACAAAAATGATTGAATAATTATTCGAATAAAATTATTGAAATAAAAACTACTTGAATGAGTCATAGACTACTTGTCTCTTGTTCGAGTATTCGAATAATAATACTGTGGTGTGGTTAAGGTAAATGCTAGACACCAAGTAGGCCTACTTCCCCCCAGGCAGGAAGTTTTCCCTGGAATCTAACTTCAGACATCCGTACCGAGCAAACCGTAAGTCAAACGAAAAAATGTTTCAAATAAAATATTTAATTTGGACCTTTATCTAAAACTTTCTCGCGAACACTTTGTCTCTGACCAACAATTAAAAAACTTTCCAACGGTGTGAAAATTTCATGTCATTATTAAAGTACATTGTTGTAATATTGATTTTGAAAATTTGAAATAGGTTTTGTAATGGATTTTCTTTTACATCATACGAATCGTATGGTTTTTATCTGCATATCCGTGAAAGTTTCATAACTTTACATCGCTGATAATTGTATTAAATGACAGTGTTATTGAAGCTCGGTTTTTGCTGTTTCACGCCGCTCGGCTCAGTTTTCGTGGAGAAAACTAGAGTAGACAGAGTGATTTCTAACGTTATCATTCAGGTTAGTACAATCGTGGCCGAGGGCACGGTTAAAAAAATCGTACTGTACCTATCTTTGTATCTGTCGCGGATCTCGAAAACGGCTCTAACGGATTCAAAGAAATTTTGTATTTAGGTGTAGTTCAGATTTTTAAGTGAATTACACCCATATAGTTGTATTTCGTGTAAAAACGCAATTTTTTGAGAAAATATAATTTAAAAGTTGAAAAATTTTAACATACGGTCTTATGGGTTGCCGTGCTGGTTACAAAATAACAACGAAATAGTAAATAAGCGATCAAAACAGCTGTTTATAAACAAGCCAATTTATATACTGTTTTAACACGTTGGAGATAGAGTGGAATAGAACTGAGATTGAGTATTATCTAAAATCAGCTGTTCATTGGATAGTTTTTAATTACTGTTAAAAAACAAGCTATTTTATACTGTTTTAGCACGTTGGAATTAGAATAAATTGGGCCTGATTTAACAATTTATTTTGTCAAAAACAAAGTTAACTTGGCAAAGATGAATAAATTCTAATAGTCAATTTTGTAATATAGGCCTGGCTCATTTCTGAAACATAGTATTGAGGTTATGTTAATCCTGCAATAATTTTTATTATATTTAGGCCGGGTTTCAAAACTTTAGTTGAAAGAAGATAGTAGAACGAGGACTAAAATCGTAATGAAAGCCTCTCACGTTTCTAAAGCATGTATTTCAGGTTATAATTAATCTTGTAATTACTGTTAATATATCTAAGGCTGGTTTCATAATTTTACAAACCTATGCACAAACGAGCCAAAGATTAACGAGATTCTTTGCAAATTTTCCAACTGCGAGTGAAGCAAAGCAGCCATCTGAGGCAGGGTTGGAACGCGATTTTATTTATTACTTAATTGCAGAAATCACGGTTTATATACAACACACACAATATATTATGCTATAACTCACCTCTTTAAAATAGTCCAAGGGTTTTGTATTTGATGTCTTGTATATTCCAAACAGAGTGGCTTGACGTACAACATCCTTATCTGTGAAACTATCCCACGGCAAGTCTTCGTCATCATATTCAAACGTGGGACTTCCAACTTGTTCCTGCAAATATATACAATTACATAATGAATAAACACTCAAGTTAAACGGTGACATTTAATTTAGCAAAATTAATGACACAATCAGAACAGATACATTTTTTTAACAGCTGTTTTCTTTTAGTTAAATACACCGGTCATCCCCAAAATTGTGCCCAAAACACTTCATAAGCTTTAGTATAAATGTGGTGTGAATAATGTATGCTTTGGTGAACGAAGACAACACTGTCAAGGGTGGAGCAGAGGACCGACCTGACCTGAATACGGACTTTAGGAGAGCTGTTCATAACATTTGATTTTATAAAATAAAAAGTAGTCACATCATTCAGGGATCGTTTTCCATAAACCACCAATCCATGATAGCACCAATATAAATACACATAGCCCATTACCTTCATGTCCCATTTCGAGCATTAAGATAAAATCATTCATCATATTTGTAAAACCATATAGACTTAAGTTTACTTAGGCCAACACATACATAAAGGAAAGGATCAGTTAAAAGATTGAGGGGGAGAAGAAGACACATTGTCGAAGAGGGCGTAAGAAGAATGTGGTGAACAGGAGAGACATTTGTTGCATCAACTTTGGTAGAGTATGGCTCAGTTTGATTAGATCTCTGAAAAATACAAACTCTACACTTACATAAAACTAAAGTATGCATCAAGTGTAGAAGTTAATGGATATTGAACATTTAAGTTATAAAAGTACCACCAGTAAACTACCTAGAACTGGTAAAATATTAAATACAATTCAGATTGTTTGGTGAGTTGACTCCATTTGTGTTTCCTCACATCAGATCTTCATGTTATCTTCCAAACTATTAACTTAACCCTCATTCACTTCTTCAGTTATACAGTGAGTGATCCAGGGCATTATTTGGTTAAACACAATATTTTTAGATTAGACTTAAGTTCAAAATTTGTTAAACCATCTCAATCACTTCATAAATTTCAATCACCCCTTCATTAGTCTAAGTATTAATTAATAAACCATAGTTAAGTGTCCACCTTGTTATTAGTTAAGCATTTTATTTGTTTTATTAGAATATTCTATTTTATTTCTCCTATTGAAGTAAGACGTTATAAACAGCTAGCCGGCAAACAGAATTGTAAAGCATAAACCTGAGATTGTATTAGGCTATTGACAAATTTGTTGTTAAATAAACCTTTTGTAAACCTATACCATAGCGTGTCTTGGTATTTATTTTATAGTCGACAGTAAACGCGTGTATAAAATTAACATTATACTTAATATGTTCAGGGATAACTAAGGGCACAGTATAAAATACAGTACTGTACAAAGAAATACAGAAAAGAATTCAAGATGAGGTAATTAACAAAAAACTCACATATTGTACTGTAGTTAAGATTGGAAGGAAAAGTTGTTCTTCTGTTTGATGACGCTCCTTCATACAGAAAGTCAGTTGGAGTAACTTGAGATTGACTTTAATCAGACTATCCACATTGAATATGGTGGAATTGAGATAGATACCAGGACACCGTGGCTCTTGCAAAGAAAGGGAGCATCCCCACCATTTATGAGGCCGATGTGCTGAATTAGCCGTAGCATGGTCAAGGGCGCAGTAAAAAACTGGGCCAGGTAAGAGCTACCCAGTTGATGCTGTAGACTACCCAAGCACACGCAGAGTTAACGACTGATCAAGGGACCAAACACTAAACTTACCAAATACCTAATCAAGTTAAACCGACTACAGCTCAAAAGAGCTGTAGGACTCATTACTGGATAATAGTGCAGAAGGAGGGAGCTCTTTGGAATCCAGCAACCGGGGAACGAAGAAGACACGCACCTGGTAGAGAAAATCCAGGACCTCACAAGGAGTACAGACTTTAAACATAAATTGATAAATCGAGATCCTACTATATTAAAAAATTATTATTTTTTGTAATAATCTTTTAAATTATATTAAAACATTTGTTGTGTTCTAATTACAGAAATATACAGTAGATAATTGGGTTAGCTTGCTTTATACATTTTGCAAATTTCATTGTGATACTTTTATATCCGTCAGTGTCAGACAGACAAACAAATGATAATCTTTAGTTTTCCTGTAAAGTATACGTATATCTTTCGAACATCAGAAATTCCCTGCACCATAGTTTCAACAAGAATATAATGTTTATTTGTCTTTCCTATCCAGTTGTCCAGTAGGCTCAAAAACTACTCGACTGTATTTTTTGGAGATTGAAGGGATTCGGCTCTGATAATTCTGTCAAACAAAGCGTTGGATTGGAAATGTATCTTCTCGTTTAACAAGGAGCTTGGGTCTAAAATAGTAGCTTTATAAATGTGGAATTCTTCAATTACGTTCATGGTTGGTCCTTTGGAGCATTTATTTAAAATTTGCAAATTATTTTGGATATTGGTGTAAGTATGACCGGTGTCTATTAAATGTGCAGCAAATTTTGATGGGTTTGGGTTAAGATTACGATTGGGAATGTGCTCTTTGAAACAAGTTTTGAACGATCTCCCTGTTTGACCTATATAATGTTTTTCACAGTTGTCACAAATGATGTATATTCCACTAGAATTGTAAGGACAATCCTCTTTATGTTTTGGTTTTATTGCTTTATCCAAATTGTTTTTTGTTTTAAAAGCCAGTTTACAACCTTGTTTGTGAAATATTCTGTCTGCAATGTTGTCAATAAGTAACCCATGGTAGTCAATACTTATATATCTTGGTTTTTCTTTTATTATTTGGTTTTGTTTTCTTCTCTTTTTTGCTATAAGTTGATCTATTATTGTGTGTTCGTAACCATTTGAAATTGCTATCTGTTTTATTATGTTAATTTCTTGATTGAAATCTGCTTTGTTGATTGGTATATTTATTGCTCTATGTATGAAACTATTGTATGGATTAGAGGTGGCGTGTATGGAGTGGTCTGTTTGAGTGGATTTCCTATATACTTTGAAGGCAAGTTTGGTTCCAAGTTTGGTAATGGTTAAATCAAGAAAGTTTAAACTATTGTTGACTTCCATTTCACAGGTGAATTCGAGGGAAGGGTGTATTTTATTTAAATAATTTTTAAACTTATTTATTTGTCTCACTGTTCCATTGAAAAGACAAATCGTGTCGTCGAAGGATTTATAAAGCTACTATTTTAGACCCAAGCTCCTTGTTAAATGAGAAGATACATTTCCAATCCAACTCTTTGTTTGACAGAATTATCAGAGCCGAACCCCTTCAATCTCCAAAATAAACTAAAACTACAGAGGTAAAAGATCAGTACTGATACAAGGACGGGCCAGAGTGCACGTGTGCGAGTTGATATTTTAAAAATTAACTACATCGGCATATTCATGCCCCATTACGTGTGTTTGTGTTTTTGTGTTAATGTTTGTAGAGTGTGTATGTAGCCTATAATTTATAGTTTTTTGACGTGCATTAAACAAATGCAAATCATATTTAAAAATTTTTTATAAACGGTTTGAAAATTCCTGAAAAAATAGGCGAAACGTACATCACCGAATAAAGTATGATCAAAACAGGACTGCGAGCAGTACAAGGAATTAAGGTATTTATGTAAATATATCCAGTCCAGTAAGGCAAAAAAAAAAAAAAAAAATAATAAATCATAGCTAATTATTTACATAGGCCTTAGAGGGAAACATCGATCAATTTTAACGAAAACCACTATATGTTTTTCGGCCAAAGAACTCTGATCTAAAATAGTTTTGTATTAAATTGCGTAAAATGTAAGGCTCAATAATTATCCGAAAGTCATTAAATTAAATATAAATGTATTTAGCTTAAATCACATCTGCGAGCGAAGCCGAGGATAACAGCTGGTTGTCTGATACATAAAGTAAATTACCAAAATTATAACTCAAGATTTTTAAAATATTCAATATTCCTTTGATGTTTTCAATCCTTTTCAGTTTGGTCTGATATTGCTTCATCTATCTTGGAAATCCCTAAGTATAAAAGACTACCACAGGGATACATTAATTACTAAAGTATTTCTACAAGATGTAGTCCTAATTAGCATTTACCAAGTCGTATAAGTTCTCATAGGTGGAGTTGGTTTCATATTTCCAAAGCAGTTCCAGAAATGTATTCAATGTGGTTGCAAAGTCTTCGTTGAGCTTCTTCAGTAATACTTTAGCTTTATCCTCGTCTTCAGTTGCACTGGCCAATCCAAACAGGACAACAGCTGCCACAGTCACTGCGTACAATAATTTCCTGAAAATAAATACAACTTGTTATTTGTCTCTTTACCGACCGGGCAGGAGAATTTGAGGTGCCGAACAAATAGAAGACAAGCAAATCTGAGGCATGTGAAAAATACATGTCAAATCCTACAATTCAAAACATAACATAACCGCACTTGCCGTAAGAGAAAAACATAACCTGTTGCAGTTTGATTGTAAGGTGATGGGGAAGTGAAGGGTGGCCAGGTTAGACATTTTTGAAGTGATAACTTCTATTGGCCCGTTGGGCACTTTCCCTTGACTATGTTTCTGAAATATCGCGTCACACAAACTTTTTGCTTAGACATAAGACAGAGCGTGAAGAGGGAATAGGCGATACATAGTGTATATAGACAAGTAAGCGCGTGGAGGGGGAATAGAAGATACATAGTATATAATAATATGTTATTATAATAATAGTGACCATTATAATGTAAGCATTATTTATTTAGTGACTAATGATTTTGAGTGAGGTATTAGTGTATGCACTCTACATAGAATTCTAAGAATAGTTCAATATGTAAGGGATAATTATAATTCTTATATTTGTGCGTTTTAAGTTTTGTAAAGAAGATTGATTTTTGTTTAACTGAAGTAAGTTTAGACAAAATTTTACATTTTGTACATTTTGACAAAGTAATATTTTACATTGTTTTATTTTACTGTAACTTATTATCACTCACTTAAATATAAAACTTAGCTTCATATTACATCAATGGAGGTCATACACGTTAATGGAGTATCTATTCCTCACAGAGTAGTTTCTTCTAGGCCTGATTACCAATGCTCATTCTACTCTTTGGCTTTAATTGTACATGACACGATTCATTGGGGTTTGAGGTGAGGACCAGAGTCGTTAGTCATGTTTCAAATAATTGGCGCAGGTTCAAACCATATACTTTAAAAGTAACAGGAGATATTTATTCAACAAAAAAAGAATATATCGCGGATATGAGCAAACCCGTAACTTTTGGAACCTTAAAGCCTTCACACACCTAACTAAGCGTCCGTTCGCTAACACATCCACGCTACATAACTTAATCAAAACAAACGACTTCGTGGTTCGGAAGTCGACTTGGCGCCTAGAGAGGAAGAAAGACATAGCGGCTATGATATATAGCGGGCATTGCGTGCGTCAGCAATGTCGGTGTGGGAGAGTCAGTAGTGTTGCTATAATGGAACCTCCCTCTACTGACTTAGACGGGACCATCCGGAAATTACATTTTTCCTCCACATTTTCAACCTACTTTTTGTGTATAAAACGTTAAAAATATAGTTTCAGTTACTCTATGTGCATAAATAAACATGTGAAAAGAAATACGTAGCTGGTTTCATTCACGGATTGATTCTGAGGAGAGAGAAAATAGACGACCCGACGTCAAAGGAAAAGGGGACTTCTAACATTTATCGAGTTCTAAGAAAACTGAATTCGAAGTTTGACATTGTTACATTTTTTTTAAAACCGCTTAATTTCTAATAGATGTTTCAGTTGTAGAAAAAGGTTCTAATTTTGATTAAAAAACAAAAATAAAATATTGTACATACAATAGGGCTATTATTTTTGGATTTCCGATTTTCGGAGGCGTTTCGTCGGATAACCCGGGTTTTACTGTACCATTTTTACCTATACCACTACAGTAACATGTTACAGATAAAATATCTACTTTTTATAATTTGAACACAGAATGTGTATTACATTTCTTTTACTAAATTTACTAAAGCTAAAAATCTATATATATAAAATCAAAATACCACTCACTCACTGACTCATCACAAAATCTCAAAAACTACCAAACGGATTGCAATGAAATTTGGTATGTAGCTTCCTCTAGGGCCGTGGGTGCTTACTAAGAAAGGTTTTCAAGAAATTCGATATTTTAGGGAGGGTTTGGGGGAGGGGTCAAAGTTACTAAATCACGATTTCTCTAAACTACTGAACGGATTAGAATGAAATTTGGTATACAGCTTGTTCTAGGGCCGTAGGTGCTGGCTAAGAAAGGGTCTAAAAAAATTTGAAATCTTGGGAAGGGGTTTTGGGGGTCAAAGTTCGATTTCTCCAAAACTACCAAATGGATTGGAATGAAATTTGGTATGTAGCTTCCTCTAGGGCCATAGTTGCTTGCTAAGAAAGGGTTTCAAAAATTTTTAAATTTTAGGGGGGTTTGGGGTGGTCAAAGTTACTAAAAATAACCATAAGAAATACATAGTGTAATATAATTATTGATATTTTTTTGTTAATATACATTTAACTTTGATTTGTCTATCCGTGGAAAGCCGGATCGGGCAGCTAGTAATAATATAATTTCAAACACAAAAGAGGTAGCCTACTAATTATTGAAGAAAAAAACATTTCTATCACCGAAACAAAAAAATAAGTTGATCTTTTCAAGAAACAAGCTACTGTTTTTACATAACTGTGTTGGTCTGTGAATTAATAATAAGAATAAATGTAAAACAAAATTACAAACACAAAGATATTTTTTGCATCTTCTAAATCAATGCAACTCATTATCTATCTAGCAGTACATCACTATTCAACCAATAGTCAATATTAACTATTAATTACTTTCTTTCTGTAATAAAATTCTACCACTTTCATTGCAGCTTAGTTCCAGAAATATCAAACCAAAAAATTAAGTTTTTAATAAATTAGCAAAATAAAATATTTATTGGAATCCCTAAAGAAGTGTGTTCGAATTGCAATAATAAATTGTGAAATTACTTCAGAATTTATTAACAAACTTTAAAAAATATGAAACAAAATTATAAACAGACACGTTGTGATAATATTTCACAAATTTTTACATAATTTCAGTTGAAAAGTTCTTTAGTTTTAAATCTGAACACTGCTTTCTTTCATAAATGTTAAGTAGTTTCTGAAAAAATTGACCAAATTGATCATTTTAAAATTCAGAATATGATTTTGATAAAAAAAGTGACTTGTAGACAGATACTACTTACATGTTTGCCGTTTTCTTTTTCGATTGATGTAACCAACAAGCTGGATGTTACCAACCGAATGTGGCCAAATTGGCATAATTTATTTATATATAGTTAGGTGGATATCTTATTAGAACAAATAAGACACAGCTTTTTAAACACCACGTATCAAGGTCAAATAGGACGTCAATAACACGTGTTAACACATGTGAATAAGAAATTCTTGCAAATCATCGTAATTTTATAAATAACTAATGATATGCGCAAAATGTATTATATTGTGAAAGAAGTTGTAGGTGTCAGGACAATAGACATTTGGGCGTTGTTAACCCTCCAAGTGCTGAGGAGATCATTCTTTAGTGCTAAACATTTTTAGGGCATCGCGCAAACATATTTTGAAAAATTCATAATAAATACAGAATTGTATTTATATTTGATTTATTATATATGAATGTGTTCAGAAAAGATCAGAGAATAATATAGTAATAGTTTTATTTACTTATCACTATCCAGTAGAAGTATAATGGATGATAAATCACAATGAAAAAAGAATTTCACTAAAATTTTGAACTTTAGAGTCTGCTTACATTCACTAAATTAACTGAATCAAAATTTCAAGATATACAAAATGTTAAAAATTTTATAATAAACACAAATATATACAACAATGGACATTTTGAAGAATATCTAAGCATGTCACATTTCACGTTTAGGTTAGAGCTAGTTTACACAAACGTAATCAAACGTTTTCAAACCACATCTTGCTGTTGACAATATTGTCGTCCGCTATATTTGTTTTTCTGCAATGAAGACAAACTAACACTGCCTACTAGATAGAGAATTCAATTTACTTCCATTCTATGTGAAGTGCTAGTTTGTCCGGTAATTATTAGCTTCGCTATATCAATTTTACGAATTGGCTCTTATAGAGTTGATAGCACGTTACAAGGGGGTCGAATCGGCTCTTATAGAGTCGATAGCGCTTCGAGGGTTAAGCACTCTACAGGAC
This sequence comes from Philaenus spumarius, assembly GCA_018207615.1. Classification (NCBI taxonomy): domain Eukaryota; kingdom Metazoa; phylum Arthropoda; class Insecta; order Hemiptera; family Aphrophoridae; genus Philaenus; species Philaenus spumarius. The sequence continues at coordinate 51,395 of JAGFPH010005470.1, read as the reverse complement.
AGAGGCTGCTTGGAAAGAAAAATTAAAATAAATGAATTTAATCATAACTAATAAATTCAACTAAAAAAATTTAAATCACAAACTTTTAAATTACAAAAGAAAAATCAAGATAGAGATCCCCTTAAACGTGAATATAACAAATTGGATGAAACAACAAATGTCTAAGTGGTATTTAAATGTCCACCTGTGTGCCTGAATATCAACTATACTGTTTTAGGTAAAATAAAATTTGTAGGAGGGAAAAATATTTAAGTCGTCGATGTTTCTCAATCTGGCGAACATGGAGGCCGACTGGTGAATTGCCTTCGGTACACCAGTTGCAGAAGGAAACGTAGTGAAATATTAGGGTTCCCCACCTAAGCTTCCATTCTGTTGAAAATAATTCCATCACAAAGCTGAAAAGCTGAAGTCAGTTGAGCAAAAATTAAGTTTATTTGCTTTAGGATTTCAACCACAAAGGTGCTGAATAGATGTGTGCGTAACACAAAGTAAAGTGTACTAGTAGAATTTGTTTGCACCTCAGCCCACGCATTGCTTCGTTTTGCACATTGACCTTGCGGCATTGGATTATGGACCGTTTCGCTTTGCTCACGGTGGATCCGGTCGTCGGCTCCACATTTGGATTTGATCCTGTACTTTTATGGTATCTAACATTTGATCGATTTTGGAGGAAACGGACGGGCTCTAAGGTCATGTAAAAAAAAAACAAAATGTGTAGAATCATTTTCTATATTTATTACTTTCTCACTATACTATAGTATAGAGAAAGTATAACGATCGCAAAAAAAATCGATGTTGAGATTTTTGTGGAAATATCCGTTTTGGGACCCCCTGAGTCCAAAAAAGTGGTTTTTACAAAATGTCTGTCTGTATGTATGTCTGTATGTATGTATGTCTGTATGTATACAAAGCTAGAGAGAAAACTATTCAATCGATTTCAACCAAATTTGCACCAGACATGTCCAGTAGGCCTGTATAGATGCACGAAAAAAGGTTTTGAAAAGTTTCGAAAAACAACGCCCTTTGTGGCCAAAAAACCCCCCAAAAATCAGTTATTATTTTTTTATAAAAAAACGGATCTAACGATTTTGATAAAATTTGGCTTATTTGTAGCCTTTAATGTGCCCTACCATATACAAAAACCCGCTTCTTTCTAAAAATTTTCGTTTAACTAATAATAATAATAATGATATGTTTGCGTTTGCCTTACTGGACTGGAATATTATATATACTATATAATTACCTTTTTCGGCGTTTCTGCTCGCAGTCCTTTTTTTTTGTCACGGTTACAGATGACGCATTTCGCCTATTGTTCAGGCATTATCAAATCTGATTTTGTATGGCATATACACAATGCTCGTCAAAAAACGTAAAAACATTTAAAAACACTTAAAAAACACTAACATATTTAAAAAACACACGCACAAACGACACAAATAGTACAGTTACATTCATTTATTAAGTGAGCTGTACACGTGTACAGCTCACTTAATAAATGAATGTAACTGTACTATTTGTGTCGTTTGTGCGTGTGTTTTTTAAGTGTTTTTAAATGTTTTTACGTTTTTTGACGAGCATTGTGTATATGCCATACAAAATCAGATTTGATAATGCCTGAACAATAGGCGAAATGCGTCATCTGTAACCGTGACAAAAAAAAAGGACTGCGAGCAGAAACGCCGAAAAAGGTATTTATATAGTATATATAATAATAATAACTGATTTTTGGGGTTTTTTTGGCCATAAAGCGGGTTGTTTTAAAAAAAATTTCAAAACCTTTTTACGTGCATCTATAAAGACCTAATTGACGTGTTTGGTGCAAATTTTGTCGAAATCGATCGAATAGTTTTCTTTCTAGATAATAATAATAATATTTATTAGTTAATCTCTAACTTTAATAAAAAAACTCTCCTACCCCACCCTACAAGTCACAGTGAATCTGTTTAGTAATTTAAATGTGTTTGTGAGAAAGTATGTGCCAGTTCCTTGTACCGTTTATTTTTGAGATAAAACAACAACAAAGTTTCATTCTAGTACGAAAAATCTCAAACGTTTTTGACAACCAACTTGTCCGAGCAACTTATAAAACCAACGTACACCGTCGTGATCTGTGCTCATTGACCACACCTGATCTCATGTCTCACCATAAACGTTACTGCAATAACTCATTTTCCTATTTAAATTCGCTAAAAACCTAAATGTCATAAGACTAAAAGAAATGTTTTGATGTAGTATGTGTATATATGTTTTGTTTATGTGATATAAGTAGGAATATGTATGTTTAATTCAGGCCTTGAGATATGTGAAACCTCTATTAGCTTGTTAGCTCAAAGCAAACGGTTTATCATGGGACCAAGTATTAACCCTCCAAGTGCTGACTATTTTGCTCTTTAGTGCTAAGGGTTTTTTTGGTTCCGTGCATGCTTATTAACTAAAATCATTATAAAATAATCACTAACAGTAAAGTAAGACTTATTATACATCATTTTAATCACAATTACATGCTCTTTTCAGTAAATAGCTTTAACAGGTTTACCTTATAATTTTTATCCCTTTTTTTGTTAACCAAAGTAGAAATTAAAAAACAAAAATGTTTTGTGTTCTAAAATTACTCACTCAAAATATGCAAAAAAAATTAATATAGAAAATCCAATACAGCCAAAAGTTGCACAATTTTATGGTGAAAATAAATATACCATAACACTACTAATTTGCTGTAAAAGAAATCTGTTTTTTATAAAAAATGGCTTTTCTGCACAAAGAAGAAAAACTTGCCTCTAAAGATATAAAAGTACTGTCTAGGCCCAATATTTATGGTTTTAATTTGTTATAAAGTAATAACACACACATTACGTACTAGAAAAAAAAGAAGAAAAAATATTTACAGTTCAAAGTCTCTAAAAGTCACTATTTTCAAACGCACCTCTAATAGCACTTGAATTGCTAAGTTCACTCATAATTACTTCAAAAATAAATAAACATTTACAAAAACAAATAAAAATAAACTGATCCAAACTGAAGCTAAAAATGAAGAACAACTAGTGGATAAACAAAATCCGAGTTCCGAGCGTCGATCTACGCGTACTACACGACTAGATAGTTGATTTGACAATTCTGACGAAGGTTTGTTTGAGTCGATATCGCTATGAAACTCTGAACTATAATAAAGTGACTCTTTCCAAACACAATCGTACATTGAAGTATTCGATTCTATTAAAAATAGCGGCGTCGTACACATTTAAAAAATTTGTGTATGCGACGTTAGCATTGTAACGCAACTTTCATACATCGCAAATGCAATGTTAGCACTTGGAGGGTAAAGTTAAGTCAATGACTATGTTAAATCAAATCATAGCAGTAGACATACATCAACAGTGGGTGGAAACTTAAACTGTCTGAACTGAGAACAGGCTCAAGAGTCTTTGACTGTAGGCTAGCTACCAGGCGAAGAAAAGGGTGCATAGACATACATGTATAATGTGTCTAATGCAGTTAAACGTGTGTACTCATACAGAACATAATGAATAACACTTGTGTGATAATATCCTCTCATAAATACCTACACGAAATAGTTAGGCTTATAATCTTAGCTATTGATATTCGAAAGTCGTTACCGTAGTGAAGCCCAGATATTCTATCTTTTTACACCGCCTTTAATTTGACAACTCACAAAATTCAGATTCCCATTTGAAACTTGTGAGTAACCCAAATTTCGTAATTTTGGGAATAGAGGCAAGACGCGCCAACTACTGAAATGTAATAGTATATTACGTTACAAGCCCGGTAAGTAAGGCTTTTTGTGCGAGCATGGAAAAACTTACCGGGCGCGTTACGTACGATACTTTTTAACTTTATCTAGGCCTACGTAACTTTGCCGAAGGGGATTTTTAACTCGGTAAATGTGTACAATTATAATGATTATAAAACTGTAGGCCTATTTGTTAAAATTTTATATTTATATACATCATTATATATCAAAATAAAGATAAAAATGTTATCTTTTAATTGCTTTTTATTTCTTATTGAGATATCGAGTGATTTTAGAAGTTATTAATATTATAGTGAAGAAATTAATAATCGAATCTGTTTATATGTTAAATTCCGAAGCTAAACGAATAGGTATCTCTTCTTAAATTTGTACAAACGAATATATTGATGATAAAAGGTTGAATTTATATACAGTTTATAACCTCAAAGCAAATCTTATAACGCATTATAGCATACATTAGTTCTATAACTCATATTTAAAAATCAACTTCACAAGAAATTATAATGATTGAAGTTGTAAACATAACCTCAAAGTATGATCTACGCTGGGTTTAAGTACTGCAGATGACGGGTGAAATCGGATGTTATATTGTATTTTACTCACATAAGTATGTACATAGTATGTACGTACAGACGTACACTTGCTTTAATACGAGTTCATTTAAAACAATTATCTTACCATTTGAAGTTTATGTTTATTGTGTAATAAGTGTTGTGGGTGTTTAATCCTGTAGTCAGGAGTACATTTCAGTAAATGGAGACAGGCTCAATGGTTTCTTGGACGAGTAAATCTTTCACTTGTGACTGTTGTATTTTTTTAATAGTTTTCGAGAAACTTCTATCTTGCAGTTCACAAGGTCTTCAATGTAACTAGGGGTCTCAATCCCGGACCAAAATTTCAATCCCGGGATTCCTTTTTTCTAAAAAATCTAGCATATACAGCTGTGTAATGACAACATTAATACAAGTTTTATTCATATTCAAAACAAACTACTACATAGTTTCTAAAACTAGTTTAATCTGAAGAACATTACGTATTTTTAAACTGTTATTTTGCTGAATACGACATCGGCAGTCGGCACAACTTTTCGACTCGGTTAACTTCGCGATCACGACTCGCACGGTAGGTCTAATAACAGCACGGAAGCCCAATAGCAACTGAAAATTTTGGTGACCAGATTCAGGAATCAGGAAGTTTAAAAATAAAAATTATATCGAAGGGATGACTCGTGAAAATAAAGCGCAGCGGAAGCTCTGAGCGATAAGGAGACTATTCAGTGCGGCTCCGGTTTCCGGTTTTGGTGTATTCCAGGAAAGGAGTTGCCACTGTTGGATTTAGTAAACATTTCGACTTAGTTTTATTGAAGACCTGGAATTAATCAAAGCCCACTAAAGAATACCGTTGCGAGGCGGCCAATAGGATGGGCGCGCAGCGTTGCCATATCTACTAGCCTCGAACACTCCTTGTATTTACCGCTCGAGGCTTGATCGCACAGTTTAAAGAATTATAAATGCGTTGAGTCAGCCGCAGTCAGTTAGAAGCGCGGGAAGAACGTGACATCGCACTACGGCGATTCAAGGTCTCGGTCTAGACAAGCCCGTCCCTCAACGGTATTCTTTAGTGGGCTTTGATAGAACATTCAAATTTCAACGACTTTTTTTCTCGTTCTATTGGTGGGCTGGAGTCAATGCGAACACGCGTTCGGCGAGTTACTAAATCCAGGTCTTCAATTTCTCCTAAACGATGTAAATTTATAAAAAATGAGATACTTTACTATAATTTATGACATTAAATAATTAAATACCAAACTTTTAAATTTTATTTTAACAAACAAGTTTTAAAAGGCGATTTTGCAATAAGTAAACAAAAAATCACACAAACATCGTAAAAAAAATTTGTTTTTGCAACCCTGTCAATCCCGGGATTGAGATACACTAATCCCGGGATTACTAGGTACCCAAAAGTGACCGGGATCCCGCATCCCGGGATCGAGAACCCTAAATGTAACCTTCTGCTGTTGTCGACAAAACTGGTTGTACTCATTTTCGTACCTACGTGTATATTGATTTACTTAGCAGCAAATTCACAGTTACTTCTTGTGCTGGTTTTAAAATATATTCTGGAATGTCAGGCTCGTTATATTGTTATATTATGCATTATGAAAGTTGCTAGAAGGTACACAAACCACTATGTTTACTGTTATAACATGTATGTGTTTACATAGGTTAGGCATACTTGTAATCAGATGGCGCAGGGTGTTACTTGTAAAACAGCTGTTTACGGTGTACAATAATGACAAAGACAATTTTCAGGTGAACTAGTTAGCAAAGGGTTTTCAGGAGAGAGGTAAGGACTTTAGTAACTAGTATAGAAAATCAATTAAAAGTACATAGTCAAATTATATGAGTTAGTTAAACACGTATTTTTATATTGTGTTGTGTTTACTTAGCAAAACACATGTGAAAGCAAAGCAAATATTGATTGTAGAACAGTTTACATGTTATGTGCTGTAAGTGGAAAATATATTGCACATCAAGTTTAAAAATACAGTAAGACCTCGATAATCCGGCATCAATCATCTTGAAAATTTGCACTCATTAAAAATAGCAGTTTTTGTAATTATTGAGTGATTTAAGCCCGGTCTACACTGTCTGTGGGCTCCGCATCCATGTAAAAATCTACTGTTCAAGTGCTCAATAAACTTGTCCAAAACAAACATTTCAATCAAAATTTCTCCTAAAAATCGAACCGATTCAAAACAATGTGCTCTTGTCGTCCTTTAAAAACGTTAAAGGGACCTTTTAACACTTTCGTTGCTGACAGTATTTTATTGAACGAAGATTAATGAAGATCATTTGAACAAATTGAAGTCTTTGGAAAAAGATATATTGAATTTCTTGTAAATAGTTGTTAGATTAAAAACCGTTTTCAGGGTATCTACTAGTTCCCAGAAATAAAAAAAATCAGTGACTTTTCGGGTAAAAATTTAAAAAAATCGAGTTTCTATATACAAAGTCTTTATTCTGTAAAACTTAAAATCACTTATGACTTATGTCTACTTCTCTTAGTAAATACACCCAACTAGTGATACACGAAATGCGTGATGTTTTAGTCGATTGTTCAAACATCTCGAGCATCAAACAATCGCGCATCACTACGCCGCAACTTGTCTGCTCCGCTGTTCACTACTACGCCCATACTCCCCCTTACCGAACGCTGTTCCTGTTTATATTCATGTTTCGGCAAAAAAAGACATTGAAACAACATAAAACACATAATTACTCCGCTTCATATATGCTCAAAATTATTTTAAAGGCTAGATATGTCTTATAAAAACTAATCAGGTTATTATAGGAAAAATATATCATCATCTTGAAGCCTGGGGCTATGATCGCAATTACAACATTAGCGTGTCACTCGCACGATAGTATACGGAACCTTTTTTTTCATATTTGTTACAATCCAGCGCTCATAGAGATTATATTATAAATATTTTATGTACAAAATGATTTTGTTTTAGGCTTTTAAAATTTATTAGTTAGCGGCAATCTCTCTACGCAGTTAATGTTACATAGTTTCAACGTGTAATTTACGTGTTCATATACAGTACATGTGCGTTTATTTATAGTTTATTCCCTGTCTAAACCATTTTAAAGAAAGACCTCGATAATCCAGCATCACCGAATCATCGAGGCCTTACTGCAGTTAACAATTTTTTAGCCCTCCATTTTGTTTATTTATTTTTCCTTAGTCAATCTGTTGTAGTACCGGGTGTTTCAATGGAATATCAAGGTTTTAAGGCTTTATAGTACTTATTGCATTTAGCTTCCAATTATAAAAAATACAACAAGTGAAAGAGTAGCCTAACTCAAACAGTTTTGTTGGTTTCTTCTGTCTTCCATCAGATGGCGACTAGTCAACAGAAAGCTTCTTATATATTATTGACCGAGCGAAGCGAGGTCTCCGTTTTAGCTCGACCGTTCAGCATTTCGTGTGTCTGTCTCCCGATTACGGCCAAACCCCTTGACCGATTTTGATGATTTTTTGCATGAATGTTCCTTATTCTTAGGCCAAACGATGTATATATACGGTTTTTTCAATTTTTAACCCCTTAAACAAAATAAAAATGGCGGCCGGACCGTTTCTCTCAGTGTAAGCTTTTTTCCAAAGCCAGTTTGTGGCTTAGCCGTAAGTCAAATTTAAAAACTAATAACATTTTGCGAGTAGCAAATTTGATTTAAAAAAAAATTGTATTCTTGATTTTTTTCTGTATCTCTAACGGTAAGCTCACAAAATGGCCGTAAACTTCAAATTTGTTAAAAATCGTCCAAGTTTTTGTATTTCAACCATGTTTTATACGTTTATTCTAAACCAATTCAAAAGTGTTCCATAGCTTTTTTATTAATAAAGGTTCAAAGAATTCATATATGCCAGTAAAAAAATGATTGAAGTAAAATTAACAAAGTTATTAGCTCAAGAAACAAGCATGTTCAGTAACGAAAGGAAAAAGTTCAACTTTAGGCCTACATAAAAAGTAGTACACATTTTATGTAATTTTTTTCATAAATGTAAAAATGTTTCGTAATTTAGTTCTAAATAGAATTGTATAAAAATATTTATCAATTTAAAATTTCTTATTTTGAAAACACCAGTTTTTATGTTCCTACTACAAGACTGCTAACAAAACTAGGCCTATTTTCTACGCTTTCTACAAGTTCTACACTATTTATATTATATGTTTTGATTGAAAGTTTTTTTAGGGTAGGCCCACTATCACTATAACTCAAGTCCTCGAATAATAATAAATTGACATCACTGTTGCTTAAATTTGCCGTATTAAAACAAAAACCTTATTGTAAAACATTAGCAGAAAGCTAACATAAAAACAAGCACACTACACTTTTTGTCAAAACACATCAGCTAGCTGTAAGCTAACATGGCCAATACAATTTCGTTGTTGGAAAATATTTGTAATGAATATTGTTCTCACAGATGCTTAAAATATTAGTTAAATGTCCTGTCAATAGATAGCACTATTAGCCGACAGTTTTATTCGTCATTAAACGTATTGAAATAGACATCGATTGCTTCGTCGACTATGGTCAATAGTAGCACTTTCGAACGTTTTGTCCTTTAAGAGACTAAAACCTTAAAGGGGTTAATATACAGAATTAAGATTATAAATATTTTCTTTATCCGTCTAATGATCCACTTTTCGGTATTTATACTATTGTGGTTTTGGATGACTCAAGCATCCATCCTCAGGTATCACTCTTGCGAGGTCGTTCGAACACTAAAAGTTGTTACGACACATAACATAACACATAGATTAACACGAACATTTGTCACCATATTTTGCCCGGGCATGTTCGTGATTATGTGTGTGTTATGTTATGTGTCATAACAACTTTTAGTGTTCAGACGACCTCGCAAGAGTGATACCTGAGGATGGATGCTTGAGTCATCCCTAACCACAATAGTATAAATACCGAAAAGTGGATCATTAGGCGGATAAAAAAGGTATTTATAAACTTAATACTGTATACCTTTTATTACCTCTTTTGTTCTTGTTTTGGGATGTCTTGTTGAGTAGAGATTGTCAAAACATTAGGACAAATAAACACAAAGAAGCACAACACAGTTAGATAGTCGGTCCTGTACGGCTACCGGATTCGACATGATTTTACTTTCTCACTATAGTATAGAAAAAGTATAGTGATCGCAAAAAAATTGATGTTGAGATTTTTGTGGAAATATCTGTTTTGGGACCGCCTGAGTCCAAAAAAGTGGTTTTTACAAAATATCTGTCTGTATGTATAAGCTAGAGAGAAAACTATTCGATCAATTTCGAACAAATTTACACCAAACTTGTCAATTAGGCCTGCATAGATGCACGAAAAAAGGTTTTGAAAAATGTTGAAAAACAACCCTCTCTTTGGCCAAAACACCCCAAAAAAATCAGTTATTATTTTGTTATAAAAAAACCGCTCTAACGATTTTGATAAAATTTGCCTTATTTGTAGCCCATAATTTACCCTATGAAAAAACCGCATCTTTAAAAATTCTCATTTAGCTAATAATAATAATATCTGATTTTTGGAGGTTTTTTGGCCAAAAAGGGGGTTGTTTTTCAAAATTAGTCAAAACCTTATTTCGGGCGCCTATATAGGCCTAATTGACATGTTTGGTACAAATTTGTTCGAAATCGATTGAATAGTTTCCTCCTTAGCTAGTAATAATAATATTTATTATTTACTCTCCTTCTTTAATGTAGTATCCCCTCTCCTAATTTAATACAATTATGAAGACACAGTTGGGGCTACATATGGGGGTTGGTGTGTGAAGCACGCAATGCATTTTATATTTAAAATAACTCCCAATATGCAGGTTGGCGTGCAAAGCACGCAATGCATTTTGTATTGAAAATACTCCCAATACGGTTTTGGCGTGCAATGCACTGTGCGTCGGCCGCTTCTCATAGTGTCAAGCTCACATGTGCGTCCTTAGCAGTGAACATATTCATAATTTAAATATATTTGTGAGAAAGTATGTGCCGGTTTCTGGTACCATTTATTGTAGCTGTGTTAAGTAAATTTCAAGTGTTCCTTGTAAAAATGTCCAATTTGTTATTGTTTTTCAACTTAGACTTGATAATGTTGTTGAATACAAATTCCATGACACTCTGATGTTATGTCTCACACCCGCATTGTCGTGATGTGAAAATGTCACTATAAAACTTATCATAAGGACTGGGAAGAAGAAGGGAAAACAAGTACAAAAAATTCATGAAAAATAAACTATACTTAGACATAATGTACAAATACTGATCAACACAAGAATACAAGTGACTTTAGCAATGTCAACAAGATTGCATGCAACTACAGGCTGTTATTTCAATCAGGTTACACTTCACAAGTAAATCCAAGTTTATGATACAATATAATTTTATGTTTTGTTCCAATGGATGTTGAACAAGTCAAACCAATGGACGCTGTTTTACGTTACCCTTTGTTTGATAGTTTTGTCAGTTAAACTAAGGTACATATTACACTATCAAATAAACGTTTTGATCTTTGATCAAAGAAATTAGACAAAATAATTCGTTCATCAAACTTTGATGAATCTTTGACATGTTGTAAAGTTTGACAAAGATTTTCATAGAATAATAAGAATAAAGTACTAAAATATTAATATAGTACGCATTTTTCAGGTAACCTGCTAACCTCAAAATATACGATTTTTCTGTTTTCATAAATATTCTTTCTTTTTATACGTTTATAATACGGTTGAAAAATTGACATGAAGTGTTGAAGCCATGAAAACTTTAATTTTGCATTATGAAAAAGAATAATGTTTGTGGAACATTCAAACGAATGCATACGAAAACCTTTAGAACAAATAACAAATGTTTTGTAGTCCAAACTAATATTATAAAGAGCTAAAAATTTTTTTGTACGTAGAGAGTAATCTCTGGAACTACTGAACCGATTGAAAAAACAGTTTTACTAATAAAAAGCTTCACTATCTTTATTTCAATGTTTGTAAATTTAGTCAGAAATAATTCGTAGGTTAGGCCTGGACTGATGAATTACCATAGCAACCAATTGAATAAAATAACAGATAAAACAGCTGATTGCTCTAATATTTCCATTAACACCTGATTTCACACTATGAAGTAACTACTGTATTATTTTTATTTAAACTTTTAGGTTAGGTTTTTATTAAAGTGTAGACCTGAGCCTTGCTGGTTCTTTTAACCTTTATTATATATAACTCATAAGAAATAATATTTGTAATAAAATATAAGAAACAATTTGATTTGAACATTTAACATTATTTACCGTCTTAGCTTTGGGGTTATTATTAATCCTACACCTTTATTATAAAGAAAACATAACATGATTATATGTATAGAAGGTTCCAACGGGGTTGGCGTGCGGAGCACGCAGGGGTTTCCCCTAGTCTGTAATTTTGGGGTTGGCAGTAAAGCCTAAGTTTATGTTTTTTGTAAAACATTAAAGAGACTTTTATTATATGTTGACTTTATTGCAAAAGTATATTTACAAGTTTTTTAAAGATTTGTTTTTCTGGAAATCTTAAACCCCGTTATGATATGATTTACGATCTTTGAACTATAATAGTGTAATTATTTAATAAAGAATAACCAACCCCAAAATATATCTAGTGAATAACCCAGCTGATCAAAGAAATTGGACAGGTGTAACATGTATTCTTTGACTAAGATTACGTCAAAGATCTTTGATAAAAGTTTGACCAAATAAAAATAACTTTGATAGTATAATATGCCCCTAATTGATAGTTTATTTATTTTACTAACATTAAGATTATTTATTAAAGGCAACCATGATGTTTTGTTGAATAAACAAAATGTTCATCAATGTGGGACTGGGAACAAAATAAACTTCCAACTATCTAGACATCGCCTTAATATATATGAAAGAACAAGTGAATGCATGGACAAAAAAATGATTAATAAGCTTTCTCTGCATGTTAAGGAAATTAAAAATGTTTGTTTTTTTAAGAAATGTGTAAAAGAGTTTTTGATAGGGAGAGCTTACTATGTTGATTAATTTTTAAATGATAATGTGAAGTTTTAAATTTGTAATTAGCATGGTGTAAATTAGCTTTAAGGCACTCTAAATATTACCTGTTTTTTTATAGAGCTGTCTCTATGTTTTGTTTTGTTGACAAGAGCTCATTATAAAATGTAATGTAACAGTAAATAAATAAAAAATAGAAAATTAAATGGACTAGTACTCTTGGAGGTGTTTCGTAAAAACTTATGTTTTTTTTAGTTACTCTCGTTTAAAATTGCCTCTATTTTGAAACAGTTGATTATTTTTTTTCAAACTAAATCTTTAAATTGATGTGTGTAAATCTCAACTGAATAGGTCGAGACATACAAAATGGTGGACAGCTGGTAAAAGAAGTCCTTCCAGACATATGTTTACAGGAAGTTTTTCCTTCAGTTTGACCAATATGACCACCCCATGCATTATCTCCGTGCATTACACATATATAATATATGAACAATTCATTATTTAATGTATTGAGGTGATGACTTGTTGTATTCAATTTTATTGATTCGGTAGACTGTCGATTATCCGAAACGTCAATCATCCGAACGCGGAAATGTACTGTAAATAAATAAGTATAGTACTGTACATAATTCCAAATTAAAGTTTTTGACTCGCACAGTCAGCTAAGTAGTAGACTTCAGGGAGTTTGTGCGCTCAACGAAACAGCGGCCGCTGTTGAGTCAACCAGGCGCCTCGCTGCTCGCTTGCGAGTATACAACGCTGTACAGTTTGCAAGACGAACGCATTTTCAACCTGATCAGTTGCGTAATTTTCAATTCATTTGTGTGTTGTACTGTATAGAAGCGTTTAAAATGCAGTGATTTCTGTACGACTTTGTACAGCAACGATTCTGGAGAAATACAAGTGGGCCTAGTCATGAAGAAGCCTTTATAGCATTTAACACACCCATATAGTGGTATGAAAAACAAGAAGAAAGTGACTCAACTCAACTTCTTTAATTGAAAAGGATGCATGATTTGACAGCAAAAAAGAGGCAATCGAGTTTAGTTAAAACAACTATTTAAGATTTCTTTTAACTTTTGAATGGCCTACTATAGTACAGTACTAGTTTTATGTGCACTACACATATACTGTACTGTATAAACACATTTTAAAATAAATGTTTATAACAAACTTTTTCTATTAGTCTATGTATTTCCAAAATGTTTGCCTTTATAAATAAAATTCAACTTTAAATTCAGTGATTTGCTAACGAGATTGAATTATCCCAACAAATTGCTTGACTTTGTTACTGTAAAGGATTAAACCATGATTGAGAAAACAGCCCAAACTATTGTCTAACACCTTTGCTACTTGCTACAATAGTCCTAATGTCATCACCAACACTAATTCTACCATTATTGAAACCATCAATTCGACTGAGATATATTCCAAACTTGAGTCTGCCTTTAAGTGCTGCCGACAGTGTCGTGAGAGGTTCTCTTGTACGTTCTCCTGTCGCTTGGTCGATGCAGATCATCTGACAACGACCGCACGGACCGACAACCTGTTGAATGAGAAACGTATCTGTGACATTTTCCACATAAGCCGGATTAGATGGAAGGGAGAAGGAACAGGATGAGCAGTCTGGGAAAGCCGGTGCACGCATGCTACACATGTCAACCCTCATGTAAAGAAAACAGAGAACAAACACTTAGCTAACAAACAAATTTTATTTTCAAAAAGCCAATACTCAGTAAAGTCTAAACTATTCCAAATAGGTTGTCATGGAAACAAACAAAGCTAATTGTGGTTACATAACAAGCCCTAAAGAATTAGCATTTTAGCAGATTTTAATTATGAATGTGAACAAAGTAGTTTGAATTTCTCTTCAATCCTGCACTCTTCCACTAAAGTGCTTAGGCCTACAACATATATATAATGTTTGTACTTTCGCTTCGTTACACTAATGCAGTGACCAATCTAGAAGCATTGCTTAGATCACCTCTGACTTTACTGTATTTGGGGGGAGGGGGGGG
>JAGFPH010005470.1:6739-32626 GCA_018207615.1 Philaenus spumarius | reverse complement strand
GGGGTTTGGGGGGATCAAAGTTACTAAAATCATAATTTCAGATGTTTTATTAAATTATGACAATAGTGCTTTTATTATTTAAGATCTATATATATAAAAGCCAAATACTACTCACTGACTGAATACTTAAAAATAATACAATTACGTTAAAAATACTGAAAATACCAACCACCACGGGCAACGCCGTACGGGTCAGCTAGTATACATATATATATATTCTGAAATGGTTTTTCATTTTATGTTCAAGCAGTAATAACATTAGACTTGTGTTACTGAAGGTTTGAACAACTCTTACAATATTCATTTCACTTTCCGTTCACACTAAATGAGATACACACAAGGGTGTACAGCATAATTTAATATGTAATAAGTTCAATAAGAGTGGAAATTATGTGAATAATTTATGTTACAACATTTAATGATAACGAACTACAGTATATTTTGAAATAAGTTTTGTCCGATTGAGTTTTGATGTTTGAAATAAGATTTTGAGAACACGGGTGGTTAATTTAGTTGGTTGGAGTCCTGGATCAAATATTATTTTATAAGCTGATACTACTTAGCTGGTTTTTTGTTTTAGACTTGAAAACATCTACTGACTCGTTACTGTGACAGCAGGTCAGAGTTGTAATGCTAAACAATGATCGAGCCTACAATGGATAGAACATGTCTGTAAGGTTTGGTTGCCTGTGACGTCATCACAACAGTGTAGGCGCGTGCGTGTGCTTTAATTACAAATAAGCTTTAAAGATTTGATTTAATGTAGTGTCAAAATACATTTAGCTAGGATGTTGATTCGGGTGTCGTTGTGAAGAACTCGCAGAGCACTTCTAGGGCTTGAAGTGAGGCAATAAAAATTGACGACAGAATATAAGTGAAAATCAATAGAACGGAAGTTTTTTGTGTTGAAAACCCAAATGACAGAAAGCACTTTTCAGTCGGTGTGATTATTAATTAACATGACAGTATATAATTCTGTGTAACCAAACAACCAGCACAAAGAGTAGAAGGGGGGCCGGCCAAGAGTAGCTAACTATGACTAACCTGTGGGAATCAGCTGTTACTTACAAAACAACCCTCATCATATTAGTATGATTATTAAAACAGAACTTGATCAGTACATTACCCTGGTGCAGTTGTTGACATCTTGTATCTGGTCAGCTAGCCAGCACACACTGTTCTCACTGATCAGTAGGAACTGAGCTTGATTAGATAACGAGAGTCTATCCAAACTGCCTGTCTAGAAAAGAAAATTACTTCAATAGATAACATCATTTCTGTCCTTAGACCAGCAAAGTTTAAGGTTTGTTTTTATTGCACAACAAAATGTAATGTTTGTATCTATACTAATATTATAAAGAGTTGAAATTTGTTTGTATGAATGTAGGGGGTAATCTCTGGAACTACTGAACCGATTGAAAAAATAGTTTTACTAATAAAAAGCTACACTATCCCTGAGTAACATTGGCTATAATTCATTTTGATAAAAACATTTTTTGTAAATTTAGTCGGAAAAATTCTTAGGTTAGGCCTAGACTGATGGAACACGTTAATTAGATGAAATAAATACAGGAAATTACAATAGTATTTTACCTGATTGTTAGTCCGTCTTGTGACTTCTTGAGTTGTCCTACTTACGATGCGTTTCGAGACCGTAGTCTCATTATCAAGTATAAAATATATTCATCACTGTTCAGGTCGTCATATACACACACACAAACACATTAAAAACACAAAGTACACAACACATAATTTATAGTGCGATACGGATTGAGCCGGTTGGTGTACACCATCTTATCGTCTATGATTCATTCATTCATTCATATGTGGGCGGTCCAAACACCTAATGCACTTCAGCCTCATGGGCTTTTTGCGCTCCCACCTTAAGGATGTGAAGACCCCTAGTTGTCCTTGTCAAGATCCATAAGCTCGATGAACTTAGAGATCTCTTTGACAATGTTCTCCTGGGGGATGGTTTGGCCTTTGGTCAGTTTCCCAAAGATTCTGTAGCTTACCTGTTCAAGTCTCTCACACTCAAAAATCAGGTGTTCAGCAGTTTCCTCCTGCAGACCACACTTTCTGCATTTAGGATCTCCGGTAAATATGCCCATCCTTAGCATATGTTTCCTAAGATGGCCGTGTCCTGTAATTAGGGCTACTACCTTCTTTATACTACACCTGCTCAATGTTAGGATGTCAGATGCAGTCTGCCTAGATGGACCTAAAAGTGAAAGCTTGCTCATCCTCAAACCTGTGATGCCCTTCCACCTTGTTCCATGTTCTAGTTTTGCCCATTCGGTTACAGCCTGCATAGCTGTTGCCTTTGCTATTCCACAGAACGGTTCAGGTCCTATGAATTCAGACGCTGACGCCTCGTCTATGATACACTGAACTAATCTAAATAAAGCAGCCTACTTTGTATGGTGATTATTGACCGGTTCTATCTTGATAACCGAGGACTGTGTCATACAAGTCATTGGATTGAAATGACAGCTGATCATTTAACACATTATCTGGGTTATGTCTGAATTTCCTGTAAATTTTGAATTCTTCGATGGCGTTCATTAGTCTCCCCTTTACGCAATAATGAAGAGGTGTCAAGTTGGTGTCGAAATTTGTGTAGTTGTGGTTATGGTCTATCAGATGTTGAGCGTAATTAGACTTCATTTTACTTATGTTATTGTGCGGCAGATGTTCTTTAAAGCGTTCTTTAAACGCTCTGCCTGTCTGTCCAATATAAAAGCGGTTGCAGTCATTATAGTTTATTTTATATACACCTGACTTCCTTTCGGTTGGTGTCAACTGTTTATGTCGCAAAATTTTTTGAACGTTAGTTCGATACGTGATGTTGATATTGTGTTTGGCGAAAGTATTTTTTAACATCATAGGAACAATGTTAGAATATTCGACCGAGACAAATTTATTAATTTCCTTGTTCTTACGAGGGGTGGATTTCTTTCTCATATGTTTATGTAATAATTTGTCTATCATTGAACTATGGTAGCCGTTCTATTGTGCTATATATTTTATGGTGTTTAGTTTGTCATGCAAGTCCTGTTAATTTAATGGAATGGTGAGAAGGCGGTGGATGAAGCTGTTGTATGCAGACATTTTTTGGGAGATGGGATGGTGTGATTGTGCGTGTATGGTTGTGTCGGTGGTTGTAGGTTTCCGGAAAATTTTATGGTTCAGTTTATCTAGAGTTTTGTTTATGGTTAAATCGAGAAAATTCAGACTGTAGTTTAGTTCGGTTTCTATTGTAAATTGAATCTTATGATTGATCGTGTTAATGTGGGCTTTCAACCTTTCCGCCTGACGTAATGTGCCGTCAAAAACGATGAAGGTATCATCGACATATCTAACATAAAATAGAATTTTCTTCCTATGCAAATTACGCTCAGACATTATAAACTCGTTTTCAAAATGGTTGAAATATATTTCAGACAGTACACCAGATAAGGACGAACCCATAGCGAGACCCTCGTCCTGTATGTAAAAGTCGTTCTCAAATGTAAAATAATTTTGCTGTAGTACAACCTTAAGTAGCTGCATCAGTTCATTGATTTTTTGGGTGTTAAGTTTCTTACATTCGACTAAACTTTCTCTCAAGGTGTCTTGTACAGGCACGTTCGTGTATAAGTTTACTATATCGAAGTTTGTGGCTATGAGAAATGTTTAAATATTTTGATTTATTAACGAAATTGGTGCTACTTGTCACGCTGTAGTTGTTTATTATTTCTATGTTGTAATTTCCTGTATTTATTTCATTTTATGAAGTGACTTGGATACCAAAACCATGAAACTAATATTAATTAGGCATATTTTTTTAATGTATTTACAATCATTACCACAGCAACCAATTTAATAAAATAACAGATAAAACAGCTGTTTGCTATAATATTTCCATTAACAGCCGATTTCAAACTTTAAAGCAATTATTTGTATTTCAAACTTTTATAGATTAGTTTTTTTTTTTATTAAAATGTAGATCTGAGACTTGCTGGTTCTTTTAATATTTATTATAAGTGCTGTTGTAAAATATAGGAAATAATTTTATTTGAACATTTAACATTATTTACCATCTTAGCTTTGGGGTTATTAGGTATCAACACCTTTATTATAAGTAATACATAACATGATTTGTACCACAAAAATAAAGTATTTTACATTTTAAAATTAATACAAAATTCAATTTAATCAACCTATTCTAACAAAATATACTTTTGTTGGACACTATGTTGAAAAAATTGGGAATGGAATGAAAGTTATTTGATCAATTTCTGATAACAAACTATTAAATAAATCGACAAAATAATAATAAAACGATAAAACCTCATGTTTTATATAAATAACTAATATTATATCATTCATTTGTGTAAAAGTTTGTAAGACAATTCTGTTATAATATAGTGTTCTGTCTTATAATACTAGTCTCAATTTTTTAAAGATCAAAATAAAAGATTTGACTAAAAATAAGAAAAAACCATATTTTAAAACAGTTTGAACAGAATTAAGATCAAACTATTGTGTTTAAAAAAGAATAAAAAGTTTCCCAAAAATAGTAATTTGATAAATTTTAATTGTGCCAGTAAATAAGATACAGTAGAGCGTCGAAAATCCGAACTAATTGGGACCGAGGGGTGTTCGGGTTATCAATTTGTTCGGATTTTTGAAAACAACCAAGAAAATACCATTTAGGCTAAAATATATGCCCTTTAATCGATTAAAGTGGTTAAACAGTACAAGTAGTAATGTAATTACAATACAGTATGTAAGACTACTTACATAATATGATTTAGAAAAACCTGCACTTACACAGTAGGGCCAACATGATTACACTTGTACAGTAACTCTCAATTACAGTACAGTACATAATTAAAAGATCACTTGTGCATTTTAGTTAACACAAACTAAAAATAAAACATATGTAGGCCTACAGTACACTACTGTATGTACGACACACTGTTATAATGATTACACAAAGAGAAATGAATAAACGTTCTGTATGTTTATATCTAGCGCTAAAGCAGCTTATTAGCGTGGCAGTGAAAATACTGACAGCCAGTCTGCAGTGAGGGCGTGTGAGAGCAGGTATTAAGAAATGTTTAAAAAGAGAGAATAATGTCAAACCACGATGAAGATTTTTGTGAAATGTTTAACGACGCAATAATTGGAATTTGCGAAAACGAAAACAAAATGTTTGCAGGGGCTGCCTCAGAACGCGTTCGGATTTTTGACGTTTCGGATTATTGACGTTCGGATTATCGACACTCTACTGTAGTTATATTTTATTGTTATTTAAAGTTCGGAGTGACGAGAAATACAAATACCACAATATATTTTTATAACGTTTGTGTAAGTTTCTAGTCCTAAATACATAGACTTCCAATTTAGAGGTTATGTTTTTAACATGGTATTTCAAAAATATTATAAAAATAATAGTTTGCTATTTATTTTCAGTCTAAACAAATTTTAAAAATATCATCTATAAGGTGGATGTTTTGGTACTAGTTATGAACCATACTTGACTCGTCAGGGGCGCACCCATGATTTGTAAAATGGGTGGGGGGCTGAAGCATTGTTTTAATGAATGGAGCAAGTCAATCAGGGGTTTGACGGCGAGGGGAGGTATGTAATAACCCCAACAGAACAGGGGGTCAAAAAATTGTGTAAATATTCGATCCTTAAAACTCATTTTCAGCTCTTTTAACCCTTGGTTAAAAGCACATGGTATGTAAACCAATGTTGAAAAATGGCTTATAAAAAAACCACAATGCCTTTGTTTTTTTTTTATTGTACTTTTTACATTACTTTCTAATTAAGTGTACATACTAAGCTATTTAGACCGATTGTAGACAAAAATGATCTAATACAGTTTTGATCATTTGGAGATGTTAACATCTAAAAATAAAATAAATCTCTTTGCACATTACATAGGCTCCCAGTTTAGTCACAAAATATCACACAATACTGAAATAAAATAAGCTATATTACTTTAAATGTATATAATCCCCTTACAGTATATAACGAATACCACATTATTGCCTCACAAATACCAATATATGAAACATGTAAAAGATGAGTCATGGCTGATGAAATAAAAAATGAGTCATGGCACAGACATAAAATAAATATGAATCATCCACGTACAAACAAAGAAATAGTTTAATTATTATTGGAACATTTAAACAGAAGTAGAAAACATTAAATAATGATTTCTTGCAATGCAATTACAAGTCCCATTCTAATACAAAAGTAAAACCTTGTATTAAACATTTCTAAATCAAATCGAATTAAGCCTACACAAAATAAATAAACGGTACCAGATAACTGCCACATACTTTCTCCCAGTTGAAACTTTATACCTTCCCAAGAGTAGCATAGGAGGTGGTTATTTAGAATTGCAAAAGTAGGACATACCATGGAAAATATTAGATGCATGTAACACACATCCATATTATATTATAATATTATTATCATTATTAAAACTATTCGATAAATTTTGAACAAATTTGCACCAAACATGTCAATTAGGCCTATATAGATGCATGAAAAAGGTTTTGAAAAACAACCCCCTTTTTGGCCAAAAAACCCCTAAAACCAGTTATTATTTTTTTATAAAAAACGGCTCTAACGATTTTAATAAAATTTGGCTTATTTGTAGCCCTTAATGTACCCTACCATAATGGAAAAAAGAGCATCTTTCTAAAAATTCTCGTTTAGCTAATAATAATAATAACTGATTTTTGGTGGTTTTTTGACCAAAAAAGGGATTGATCAAGGTAAAACCAAAAACCAAATTTATTGTAAGGATGCTGTGTATGAAACTACTGATGACAATTATTTGCGTAAAACAGCAAGTTGCTGCAAGGACAGCAGGTTTACGTATCAAAATACTCCAGGGAAAATGCGATGAAACAAATACCAACCCTGCCAAGATATGTGAACACCAGTATTCTTTATAAAGAAACCAAGCAGAGTGTATGGCAGTTGATTCCGTCATTTTCCCTGTTAACAGTAGAAACACAATAATCACATAATTTATAAGACTCAATGTTTATCGGTCACAGTATAGAAAACATCTAGCTGGCTTTCATCCACTGCAAGGCAAATAAAAAATAGGTTTCTGAAGCAGAAAGTGTTATTGTTTAGTTTAGTGTTGAGGGTTGGAAACAACATATGTAATCAGACGGTCGACTTGCCTGTCTTCTTCTTAGTATTCCTAACTTCATCGTTTGACTGTCTGATCAAACGTAACCCTGGTCTGTGTACAACCTGACACAACCACGCAGCCACCACATCTCCACAATCATAACCTTGTATATAATCAGTACAGACTTTGCTTTGACATAATGATGACTGTATAGCTGTAGCTGCAGAGTCTATGTCTAGTGGCACACTGCACGAAGTATAACCTGGAACAAGGCAATTAGTTAGACTATTTGATATCCTGAATAATACAAATTCCCCACACCAAAAGTTTATATGTTATACGAACATGTATAAATGTTTCTAAAGTTAAATAAATGGGTATTTCTTCTTTAAATTTGTATAAATGAATATTTTGATGATTAAAGGTTGTATCATTTATAACCTCAAAGCAAATCTTATCCTATTACTTTAAATGAACAATTCGTGTATCTATCTTTGTTTCTATCTTTGTATCTGACGCAGATCTCGAAAACAGCTCTAACGAATTCAAAGAAATTCTGTATTTAGGTGTAGTTTTGACTTTTAAGTACACCCAGTTGTATTTCATGTAAAAACGCAATTTTTTGAGAAAATCTAATTTAAAAGTTAAAAATTTTAACATTGGGTCTTATGGGTGGCCATGTTGGTTACAAAATAACAACGAAATAGTAAATAAAGCAATCAAAACAGCTGTTTATAAACAAGCCATGAGATTGAGTATTATCCAAAATCAGCTGTTCATTGGATAGTTTTTAATTACTGTTAAAAAAACAAGCTAATTTATAATGTTTTTGCACGTTATAATTAGAATAAATTGGGCCTGATTTAACAATTTATTTTGTAAAAAAAAAGTTAACTCGGCAAAAATGGATAAATTCTAATAGTCAATTTTGTAATATAATCCTGGCCAATTTCTTAAACATAGTATTGAGGTTATATTTACTACTGTATATTTAGGCCTGGTTTCAAAACTTTAGTTGTCAGAAGATAGTAGAACTAGGACTAAAATCGTAATGAAAGCCTCTCACGTTTCTAAAGCATGTATTTGAGGTTATAATTAATCTTGTAATTACTGTTAATATATTTAAGCCTGGATTCATAATTTTACAAAACAATGTACAAACAAGCCAAAGATTAACGATATTCTTTAGCGAATTTTCCAACTGCGAGCGAAGCGAAGCAGCCATCTGAGGCCAAAGGCCGAGGCGGGGTTGGGACGCGAAGCGTCCAGAGGCAGAGCTCCTAGTAACGTATTATAGCCTACATTAGTTCTATAGGCTTAACTCATATTTAATAAACGGTAACAGGAACTGTCTATTTAATAAACGGTACCAGGAACTGGCACATACTTTCTCACAAACATATTTAAATTATTAAACAGATTCACTGTGACTTCATAATTGTAGGTGGGGTAGGAGAGGTGATTTATTAAAGTAGGAGATTAACTAATTAATATTATTATTATTATCTATAGAGAAAACTATTTGATCGATTTCGAACAAATTTGCAGACATGTCAATTAGGCCTGTATAGATGCACGAAAAAAGGTTTTGAACATTTTTGAAAAACAACCCCCTTTATGGCAAACAAAATCCCCAAAAATCAGTTATTATTATTAGCTAAACGAGAATTTTTAGAAACATACGATTTCTTGCACATGGTAGGGTACAAATAAGGACTACAAATAAGCAAAATTTTATCAAAATTGTTAGAGCCGTTTTTTTATAAAAAATAATAACTAATTATTTTTGGGTTTTTTTTTGCCAAAAAGGGGGTTGTTTTTCAAAAGTCAAAACTGTTTTTCGTGCATCTATACAACCCTACTTGACATGTCTGGTGCAAATTTGTTTGAAGTCGATCGAATAGTTTTCGCTCTAGCTTTGTATACATACAGACAGACATTATGTAAATACCACTTTTTTGGACTCAGGGGTCCCAAAACGGATATTTCCACAAAAATCTCAATATAAATTTTTTTGCAATCACTATACTTTCTCTATACTATAGTATAGTGAGAAAGTAAAAAAAAGGGCTACTGTTACAAGACCAGCAGTACAAAGACTTTCTTCAAGCGCTTCCGACACAAGAGGGACAAAGGATGGAATGCAAAATCAATACTATGAATGTGAAAATACAAGAAAAGAGTTAAAGTAAAAGGATACAACCTATCAGCGCCCTAAACGGTTGTTTTGAAGATTTCCATACAAAGAAAAATATTTAATTTGTGAATATATTTACATTTTTTTATCAAACTTGCCCATTTTGTTTTGTATTATAATAAATGACTTGTTTGAGATTTCACAAAGTCAGGGGCATTTTTTACTAGAGTTACAAATAGTTATTAAATGGTTAGTTTAATTGTAGGTCAAGTATGATTTAATAGTTAATTAAGAAATGTTTTATGCAAGATTGTTTGGTCAAAAGGCAGAACATGGAAATAGGAAGTGTAGAAATGCCTGACATTGGCATAACACCCAAGATTTAGGTCAGTTTAAGCAGTGGGAAGTCTACTATATAAACTTGATACTGACCTAGAATTGAGGCCAGTCTGGGGTGGTCGAAAGGCTAGTGCCGAAATAGGGGCCGAGAGTCTTGAACAGATCGCTGCGTATCGACAAGGGTAGGATATTGGGCAACGAGGCATTCTTCGGGTCACGGAGATATTCGGGAGACTCTGATCAAGGTCTACCAGCAAGCAAGTAGATCACAGTAGTATTCCATACAACCACATTTGGGTCTGTTAACAAGGGTATAGGCCAGGGTTTATGAGTTATAACAAAGAACTGATATCCAGAGTGGTCTGTCTTTTGAGCTAACAATCAGTAACAGTGTGTCAATAGAGATAAGACATAGGGATAGAGTCAATATAGTAGAATAAGTACATTTTGGCAATAAAACGATTCTATCATTGAACCACCGACTGCATTAATTATCCATTGTATTCAAACCAGTCAACCTTAACAAATAGTCTTATTCATGTTTTTAACCTGGACAGAAGGGCCGGATTTTACAACCCTATCGCTAGTCTTGACATTTTCAGGTGTCAGAAGTCATTTCA
This sequence comes from Philaenus spumarius, assembly GCA_018207615.1. NCBI lineage: Eukaryota > Metazoa > Arthropoda > Insecta > Hemiptera > Aphrophoridae > Philaenus > Philaenus spumarius. The sequence goes on along the minus strand of JAGFPH010005470.1, from coordinate 22,377 downwards.
CTGCAAACAGAAGCTCTTGGCATTCCCAAACGTCATTACTCCTACAAGGGTTAAAAACTCTATGTCGAGTCACTTGACCATATTTGATCTGTAAAAACCCATAGCAAATGTACAGAACTAACAACACTATTGTTCAACTAGTAACTCAATACGTTTGTAGTATTCATCACTAGTCCCCTGAGACTGGTGGAGGGACTATAGTGTGGCTTGACTAAATGTCTTACCTTTACATTTCAACTCCAAAACCCTCCTGTTCAGATCCACTGCAGGCCTAACTAGACACAGTTTAGGCTCTTGTTTCTGCGTGAGGGCGACACCGGTAGCCGTCACCACCATCCACAGTCTGTCAAAAGCGAGACCTCGATCGTCTAAACTCCAATCCTTGCTTACAACGTACCTTCCGCATGATTTGATAGGGTAGATGAAGATGTGTGACAACACTAGCCCTGGACTTCTGCACCAATACAAAGTAAAGTAATGAGATGGAAGTAGTCAGCTCAGTGTTTAAAACAACAAACAGGCTTTACTGGCAGGAAGAGAGGGAAACAGTGAGAGATGTTCTTACCTCTGTAGAATATCCCCTTTATACAAATAAATTAATCTTGAGACCAGTGGAAGAGCTCATAGTGCGTGTGCTGCACCAGAAAATGTTTAGCCTTCGTTTTAAAATTTTGTAAAAGAAACAAACATATATAAAAAGAAAATGTATTCAAAAACTTTACAAAATCCTAAAAGAAAAAAGAAAAATTTTTACTTACTTTAATCTAACTTCTTACAGTCCAAGGTTGATCTATTCATTTCAAAATTAAATCCACTCTTTTTGTTTTAATTTGTGCAAAAAGATCAATAATTTTCTTACACGTGCAATGTAAATCTGTTACTTCACCTGTCTGGTAAATGTCTAGTAAATAAATTTATTCCTTCTGAAATCATAGCCTCATTACCACAGGCGAAGTAAAGAAAATTACCTCCCACCAGCACACTATGGTGAGCACTGTGGGAGCGACAGAGCTCTCTCTCTCTCTTGCAGCTTCCTATGCGCACAGTTCTGTATAAAGATTTTTGTATTTTTTCCAAAAACCTGGAGATGGCTACTGACATTAAACTCAAGGATTACATATTTTACAAGTATAAATAAACGGTATCAGTTAACTGACACAAACTTTCTCCCAACTTACTGTAGTCAAAATAATATTGTTTTTAATCATTTTATTTACTACTTTTTAGAACAAAACAAAAAAATAATATTCTACCTACGACAATTGTATAAAAAAATTATTGTCCTAGGCGGGATTCGATCGCGCGACCTTTGAATTACTGGCCGTGATCGCTACCATGGTGCTACCCCGTGCGGCCGCCGCCGCGATGCTAGATTGACAACATAAACTTGTTTATTTTTAAACATTTCCCCATAATTATAAAACGCCGAAGTTTTGATAAAAGCGGGTGGTGTCATTTTGTTTGGCATCTTAAGCACTATAAATACTGAAAATTTGATCAAAATCGTTAGAGTCGTTTTTGAGAAATTTGCATATTTGTCATTTTTTATGGGTTTTTAGGGGTAAATTACCCTTAAAAATTAAAAATTTCAAAAAAGCCTGGAGATATTAGGGTTTAGTACCTACATACCAAATTTCATAAAAATCGGACCAATAGTGTCTTCTCTGGTCGTGTATACATACTGACAGACAGACACCACTCTAAAAACACTTTTTTGGGTTCAGGGAGCACCAAAACAAAAAATTCCACTAAAAATATTTTTGGGTTCAGGGAGCACCAACACAGATAATTGCACTAAACCATTTTTTGGGGTTCTGGGAGCACCAAAACAGATAATTCAACTGAAAATTCAAATTCGAACATTTTTACGAAAACAATACTTTCTCCATATACTACGTATAGGGTGGAGAAAGTAAAAAAGAGAATTAAAGAAAAAAGGACTCATGATATTTGTTCTCAAAAGTTTTGGTTTTCAAACATAACTTTAGCAAAAGGGGTTCAACTCACATTTCCTTGTTTTGTTTCAGACTTGTCTGTTCCACTTCTTCTACTGGCAATGTATTATCAATACCACTGTCATTAATTTCATCTCTCACTTCAAGACTGATTTGTTGACACATTTGTCTTGTTCTGTCATTAAAGGGCTCGAATTTCTGTCTCAGTTTGAAGGCTTCTTCTTCCCAATCATTTGGAACCTGTACACAGAAATTATATACATACAATCTACAATATGTTGTTTCCTGAATACATGTGTTAGTTTATTTATGCATTGATGTAATAAAAACTAGTAACATTTGATTTTTCCATGTTAAAAATATTTTTTCAGTATCAATGAAACTCTACTGAAGTGTATTGTATTCCAAATAATAAAGTATATGTTTCAGCAAAGAGTGAAATATTTTGTTGAAGACAACGGCTCGGTTACCTTTTACAACTTAAGCTGGCGTCACCATTGAAAATGAACCAAAACAGTAAATGTTTTTTCACGAGACATTAAGCAATGCATGTTACAGTACATGTTGTAGTGAAAACTAAAAGCCAGTTGTCATAATGACAAATTTTATACCATGAATCCGAGTTTGACTTTCTTGGTAATGTAAAGCAAATCTCATGTCCTTGACACTCATAAACAGTAATTGTCACGACAGTTGTTGTTTAACTGAATGGCTTGGAACAAAATTCTATTACATTGTGAAAACTACACGGATGTTATGTCCAATCGTCACGATGATTAATGTTGCATTTCAAGTGACAATTCATTTTATGTACTCTGATGTTGCGTCACATTCTCATGGGGCCAAAATGTTGAGATTTTGAATGTTATATATATATAAAGATATATTTGCCATAAAAAGCTACTTTAAAAAAACAAACCAGACAGCATATGTCTATTTAATATGATTTTCTAACTATCTAATTACTTAACGGTATTGTACTAACCAGTTGAATTGAAAAAGTAATACAAATTTGAAAAAACCTGCTGTTTTGATGGTTTGTATTGCCTAGAGTTACTAAACCCTTTACAGATACATTAAAACAATATATGAAAGAATTGATGTACTACATTTACATCGATAAAAATAAATACAAAAAATGTTTTTAAAGTTTAACATGATGTGCCATAATATTCAACATGTATGAATAAACCATGTTCGAATTAGGCCTAACATACCTTGTATACAGCAGGGTTGGTAACAAAACTATAAGTCAACATGTCTATCAAAGTATCCAAGTGTCTGTAGGTAGTGTAGTAACCAAAAGAAACCCTTACTGATCCTGTAGGTCGGCCTTCGATCAAATCTTTGTCATCACCACACACATGTCCTGCCTGCAAACACATCTTACTGTAATTAGCAAAGAAATATGACTGCATGGGCAATACTATGTGTATGAAAGTAAAATGTAGAAATGGTTTTTATTTACTGACAAGATTTCTGCTGGGGTAGATGTACACATGGCTTTACTCATTCATAAGGTGGTTGAGGTGTTTTCCAGATTTCTCAATAAAACATCATCAGTACAACTCAAAACTATCATCATATTTACTAAATACACATATAACTGTCAATTTAGACCAAGGCATAGAGCATTGACCGAATCAGCTACGATATTATATTGAATTAATGTTTCTAGAACAAAATGACAATGGCATATGCACTGTATGGATGACAGAACTGAAGACTTTCTTACTAGAGAAAAAAAGTGCATGAGACTCTCTTGCTTTAGAAATGAAACTTCTTAGATACCAGAAACTTGTGATTGCTCTCTTTGCATTTCATATATTATACGATCGGTTTTGAGATTAGAAATCGTTTAAAATGTATGTATTTTCACCTTACCCCATGTGTTAAACTGATCCACTTTACATCTCTAGTGATGCAAAGAGTTCATAAGTTACGAATACATGACGCTTAGATCAGCTGATTGTTTGTTACAGCAGATTAATTTCATTGCTACTAAACAAAATTGTATTGTTTAAATAACACTGATTCACAAACTAACATATACTTTTGAATTCTACTAACAAAATTTAAATACCGGTAATAATATAAAATAAGAAACTAGTTTTATTTATTGTACAAAGTTATAGAAGACCCTGTAAGATGAGGAGTTAGGTAAATTACAGTATTCCCTCAACATTCGCGAACTTAGTATTCGCGGTCGCTAAAAAAAAGAAAAAATACCGTATAAATAGCAATAAAGTACATGCAAAATTCGTAAATTATTATAGTGTAGCACTGTAATTATTATTATGCGAATTTAATAACATTGTATAAAAACCAAGTCGGCGAAACACTCGCAAATACAATAAAACATACAAGATGGGATTTCCCTACAACACACCTCTGCGTGAATACAAGTGGACTTGTGCAAATGAAGGTCAATGGCATACTGTGATTTAGTTGGCGACATCAATTTAGTGTACAGCAAGTCAAATTAATTTTAAAGAATTAATTAAAATTACAGTAAAATATTTTAAAAGAAATTAAGTTTTTACTACGTTTTATCACTCGCAACAGTTGTGACCAATATTTTCGCTACTGACAGCGAACGATAGTTTGATGCCTTGTCCTGACTAAGTTCTAAAAATAGACAAACCCAGACAATGAACGAGCAAGTAGGGATGGGTAAAGGTACCATTATGAGAGCACTGACCTCGAGGGGAGAGTGAGATGACAAACAACACTCCAATAAATTTTTTTTACCGCGTAAAAGCGAAATCGCATAAAGCTGGACCGCGTATAACAACGACTGCCTATATCTTATGTAAATAAATAAATTATAAGTATTAGTACATAATGTTTTAAAACTTTCTATATGTTAAGAACATAACCTATCCTCAGCGAATAGCGAGGGATTACTGTACGTTACATAAGATAACTACATCCCCTTTGAATGATGTAAAGAAGCAATTACCTCACTTGTAATGTAAAATCCTGTTTGCTTACTCTATTCTTGATCTAAATTATTGCTATTTTATCATAAAAGTTCAAACTTCTATTAATTTATAAATATAGACCTACTGACGATGAAAAATTTAGTGAATTTTAAAATGAACAATAATACAGTTTTGCCCAAATGACTGAATTGAAAATAATTAGGATTAAAGTAATTGATTTAAGTAAGCCTGTGATTAAAATGTATGATCTTTTGTATTCCCAATTAAATTATAGGCGCTGTACATTTACCATGTTGAAAATACCTAACGGCACAGACGGTTGGATATAGTTTGTAGGCCTAAGTACTTTCTTTTTAATAACAAAGTAAACAAAAAGAATTTTAAACAATAAATGATTCAAACATAAAACAGTTGATTTCGTCATTAGCTTTAATAATTCAAAAATGAAATAAATATCAAAATGTGTTCAGTTAATGTACAGTATAATACGCAAGCGTCTGCTGGTTCCCTATGTTACGTACCATCAACATAGTACAAACGAAGCATTCGCTTAGACTGTCTATGTCGTATGCAACGGAGAGAGTAAAAATGATTCTCTCCCTCTTTCTTCTCAAACTTTCTATTTTAAATCTCACAGCTTTTACAAGTTGAAACTTTTTGGCTAGGGACATGGCCTTGTTTTACACTTCCATGTTTTTGTAAAATATATATGTTAGCTGAGTACATGCACTGACCTGGAAGTTTGAATAATACTGATCTTCAGTTAAACCAAGATGCCTCTGACAGGCCCCAGGATTACAAAAACATCCCGTCCTAAGGCATACATTGTGCAGGTTAGCTATGTGTACCACCTTAAACAGAACAAATCATTACATTTAGTAGGCTCTAATACACTAGGTACTTGTAGTGATGGGTGAAACATATCTTGAACACATTTCATTCAATGCAATATCATAGTTTCATTATTGGTTTAGTATCAGATGTGAAATTGTTGTTATTAAGAAGTAGGCCTACTGTTTGTTAAATGCATTTATATATTTTATATTTATATTTATTTTTGTATGTTACTTATTAGCGAATTTCAATAGAAAAATGAGCTATTGCAGTAAGCCTTATGGTAAGACCTGAAGTCGGGAGTAGTAAATAAGCACACATTTTGAGATGTCATTAACAGTTTTATATATACATGTGTTTGTACTCTAAAAGCCACATTTGAAGTCCGATTTGGTCCAAATTTGGTTATATAAGTTGCTCGGACAAGTTCGTTAGCCAAAAAATCCAACAACCGGAAGTACTTTTGTCGACTGGAAGTAACTATTTTTTTACATTTTTCGTACTAGAATAAAACTTTTAAGGGTTTTGACTAAAAACATAAATATAGGATATTATTCTGTTTTTTACACGACCTTATAGCTTGTTTGGTTCGCCCAAAATGTAGAATACCAAAAAAAAGCGGTGTATTTTACCGTGGAGGAATCTTCTCATCGACTCTGTGAGCAAAACGAAGCAGTCCATAACCCAAACCCGCACACGTGCTTAAACTCACCTATCTACTGTCAAAGGTGAATACATCATACAACCGAATCATATCGTATAACCAGACACGTTGATGATACATTTATAATTTTCAATGGAACATTTAGACAATTGGAACTCCTGAAAAATTATATGAATAGTGTAAACAAACATATACAACTCACAAGCGAGACTGAAGTTGACAACAGATTGAATTTTCTTGACATAACGATTATTAAAGAAACTGACAAATTCCGTTATAATATATATATAGAAAACCTACAACTACTGTTACCACAATACACGCAGATTCACATCGCCCAAAAAACAGCCGCTTACCATAGCATGGTACACAGATTGGTTACAATACCCCTAAATAAGGAGGAATTTATAGATGAACTCAACGTTACAAAACACATCACCACGGCCAATGGATTTGAGAACCGCATGATCGATCAAATATTAGCTAGGAAACAAACAAGACCAATAGAACCTAAAGAAAAGAAGAACTTTATATCACGTGAATATGGAAACATTTTACTCAAAATTGTCCAATAGTTTAAAAAAAACTCAATATTACTATGACATTTCGAACTAACAATAATATCAAAAAATTGCTTAGTCAAAAACGGGGCATACCTTTAGAACAGAAAACAGGTATTTATAAATTAAAATGTGACAATTGAAGTAAATTCTATATAGGTCAGACAGGATGAACTTTTTGTCAAAGGTTTAAAAAGAACATATGCCAAAAAAGAACATTAATGGCATTAGATCAAATTATGCACGCCACCTTGTTGATGAAGACCATCCTTATATAGATTTTGAGAGTAATTTGGAACCATTGCATATTTGCAGAAAGGGAAATATATGGATGCTGTCGAGGAATATGAAATTTATGAGGGCTATCCAGAAAGTAGATTACGATTTCGTCTGTGCCCGCAAGGGGCGGGGCTAGCGCGGCCATCTTGGTGTCAGTGCGTTACGCCGCTCAGTCGGCATCTAGCCGTGCTAGTGAGAGGTTCGTGCTGTACTCCGTCGAGTTACTGTGACAGTTTGAAATGTCTGCCTCAATTGAAAATGCAGCGAACTGTGATGTGTGTGCAGTAATAAGGTTTCTGACTGCAAAAAACTGTAAACCGATAGAAATCTATCGGCAGCTTTGTGAAGTGTATGGGGACGATATTATCACTGAAGATGGAGTGCGTCAGTGGGTCATAAAGTTTAAAAATGGCCGAACTAATGTTCACGACGATGAGCGAAGTGGAAGACCCAGCATAGTAGCTGCCGAACTTGTCGAAAAAGTCGATGCCGAAGTCCGTGAAAACCGAAGATTCACAATAACGGAACTCTCTATGAGTTTTCCACAAATTTCGCGAAGTTTGTTGCACGAAATCATCACCGAAAAGCTTGGTGTAACGTCCCAAAATTAGAAGGGGAAAATTTGTCGATGTTTTAAATTAAATGTAATAAGAAGCAGGCATCTTATCGCACGCCTGGGTTAGTCTTGCGGTGCTACTCGGTAAGGAGGGGGCAACGCGGAGAAGGGCAGTGCTTAGGTGGGGCGATGTAGGCCGGCCCGCCGAGAGTGGGAGCGGACCGCTATATAAGACGGAGCTCTAAGGCAGAGAGAGAGTGGCTTGCTTGGTGAAAACCAGCTAGTACCTCTCGTCTAGTACAGTTGCTTGCTTGGTGAAAACCAGCTAGTACCTCTCGTCAGAAGTTGGCTCGCTAGGTGGAAATCGGCAGCTTTAAATAACGGTAGATGCTCGCCTGGTGAAAACTGGCTCATCATAGGAAGTAGAAGTAAGTGTAAAACCCGGATTCAAGCACAGGCTTGGGTAGTGACCGGCAGGGTTATCATTATAAGGTGTATTTAACCACGCTAAACGCTTTTTGCAATAGATTAATAAAGCTTATAGTTTGTAACGTCCCATCAACCACTTACAACCTTTCTATCATTTATCCTTACCGACATTTCCCAAATAGTTATCCTTTTCTCCGCCAGACGTCGACTCTGTACGGTATTACTTTCTAATCGTGCATAACTGAACAGAGGTCGTTGTCTCACAACCCATCAGCTGTTCTTTATCTATTCAGTTAAAATTTTTGCTTGGTCATAGGAGTGTCCTAAAGCGTCGGCCATTAGACCGTTACGAACAAAAACCTTTAAGACGCTGCCAAGTGGTAGTTATGTTGTTACACTTTAAATAATTTAGTCGCGATTAACGACGGTGTGTCGCTAAATAACATGACTTTCTTCTAAACCTTTGTTTTCCGGATACCAGGTAGGAATGTTTTTAGCTTTACCTTGATAATTATAAAATATTTACTTGTAAAACTTAATAAGGTTATTTCCACTTTTGGTTTATGTATAACTTCCTAACTCATTTTGTTCAATTTAATAGAGAAACCTATGTATTCCATTTTTTTACTACAGCCTAAATTTTAAATGCAAATCTTACAGCCTACAAAAACTATAAAACCGATACCATGTTGGTTATTGCTAAAGCCTAAACATATTTCAACAAACAGGCCTAAACTGCTCTGTATTAATTAACTATAACTGTGTAGTTTTCTACAGTGTAACCAATATTGAAAACTTTTAATAAGCTATAAGCATAATATTACTGATATGTAACTAAACGTTAACATTTTTTTTATGTTACCATGTGGCTTAGCTAACATGTAAAGACAGTCTTATGCAACATTACACATGTTGTATTAACCATTACAATCTAAGTAGCAATTTTCCATCTTGTGCTACAAATTTTAATAAAACAGCCAACTCAAAGAACTATCTTTTATGCTTATTTAAATTAGCTGCAAGTTTTCTAAAAAAGAAATTGTTATTTATGTTATACAGTTATACTGGTTCAACTCCAGGGAATGTTATAAAATACAATGGCATAACCTGCAACAGCTACGCTTGAAAAGGCCTACTTTCCAACAGAACTTAAAAAAAATTAACAAAATATTTCTACAGTGCTTTAATTAAAGACAGAATTTAATTTAAAATGTCAACGATCTGCAGTTGTTCTTTTTCTCTTATGTTAACTGTTAAATAGGCTGTATTTTGAAAAGTAATTTTTGTATATGAGTACTATTTAGGATATGTTAGTATTTAATAATTGGGAGGAGCAAGCTAGCACATTTCGGACCTTAGCCCTAAGGGCTGCATATTAGAAATTTCACACCTTTTTTTTTATATATAGAGAGACGTCTCATAATTAATTTTGTTTATTTATTCAATTATTTATAATTACCTTTTAGAGTTGGCCAACGACATATATATATATTTATTCTTAAAACAAATCCATGGTATTTCATGTTAAAACCTTGTATCTTGTTAATCTTTTTCTGTATAAATTCTGTAATTATTATTAAAAGGGAGGGTTTTTGATTTTGATTTTTGGGGAGGGCTTTTAAATTCAAATTAATAAAATATATATGTTTTCTTTTTAAAATCTCAAACTTTTCTTGTATTAAGGGCATATTAATAATTTCTTTTTGTATTAAGGGCATGTAAACTTTTTTACTTTGGTTAATAAAGCCAAAATTATATCTATTCCTATGGTTTATTGAGCTAACCTCTAGGTATCCTGTGCATTGTAAGAGATAAGCTGAAATATTCCTACTCTTGGTGATATTTAAATTCTAAGGTAAGTTTTGAACAGTACCAATCTATGTGGCCCAGTATTGCTTCCGTTCCCTTAATCATTCTTTTGTAAGATTGGTACATGTTTTCTTGTAGCAGATTGCGTGGTTACTTTCCGTTTAAAAAATTGGTTCAGCTGTCCGGTTGTCAGATAGGCCTAAATTTAATTTTGCTTTTGGTCACACTCTGTGATTATAGTTGTTAATCTAGTTTAATTTTTCGTTTGGTGGTAACTCAATGGTCCTTGTTCTTGTTTCCTATCGATATTTCCTTCATCCGTCGCACCTTTCTTATACTACGACATATTTCATAAACCTATATTTTTTTTTGATGAAACTTTAAAAATTTTTGTTTTTTTTTAGTTCCTTTTTTATATACAATTTTAGATATATCCAAGCAGAGACAAATAAAAACAAAAAAATTACAAAAAAACTATAAAATCCAAAAAAAATTAATAAAATTTCATAAAATCCAAAAATAGATAGAAACTTAATAAAATTCAAAAAAAATTACAAAATTTCTCTCTGTTTGTATCTGTCTTTAATTCTTTTCATTTTTTTTTATTTTACATACACATAGTTTTTTTTTCTCTCTTTTCCAAATTATCACCTGGCTTTTTTTTTATTAAATTAAATAAACATGTCGAACTTACAGCAAATAGTTGATTATCTTAGGAAGCCAGAACTTTCTTTTGAGGTAATGGTGCGAGGAGGCAGTGTTGGCACTGTAAGGACTATGCGACCTAGTTTGCGAGGCCTACTTCAGGCGGGTTCTGAGCCTTGTGCTAATAATAATATTACTGTTGATAATATTCAGGAGCAGTTAGAACTTGCTCAGGAATCTCTTGACGATTTAAACGATACACTTTCTGATTTAGACTTCACACAAAATTCAAAATTAGTTCGTTTTAATACAAGGCTCGAACTGTTTGAAGCTAGGTTGAGCTTATTAACCATCAGTATAGATAATTTAAATTTAAATGCCACTGAACACAATGCAGAGTGTAATCGCATGTTGGCAGCCCTGCAAATGCTTAAATTGAATTTTCAGTCGCTCTCTGCAGAAAATTTGAATGCCTCAGTAGTTTCCACGCAGTCCGCAGCGCCGCACCAAATCAACGTGGCCACAGTTCCCACCATTTCGATTTTAGGGCAGCAGTCAAACGAAAGAAATTCGCTAAACACAGGCTCTGTACCTGCTCCCGTTATTTTGGCACAGGAGTCCACTCCTGAAATAGTCTATGGCAAACTCAGCCATCCCGCTGAAAGGTTAATAGCAACCTTGCCCGTAACAGACGGCTTCGATTTAGAGAAGCTTATTAAATTTATCAAAATTGCCTTGTCCTTATGTAGAATTTATCCGGACATTAAAAGAAATATTTTAAGTATCCTTATGCCCTACGCAAAGGAACCGTTAAGCTCTTGCTTATGTAAGCATACGACGTTTCGTGCTTTCCACAGAGAGGCTCTAGACAGTTATATTCCTGCTAAACGTCGGAACACTTTGGAGCAGGATCTCTTCTTTAGACCACAAGGTTTGGGAGAGACTCTGCACCATTTTGTCTCCGACATCAAGGAAGCAGCGCAGGTGCTTCTCGTAGATAAAAATGAAGCTGAAATTACGCAAGTCATTGTAGATGCTCTCTCGCCGGAAGTGCGAAACTGTCTGGTTTTCGCAAAAAGGCCTGTTAACTTTAATGACTTGGATACCATCTGTGCCCAAGTCAACAATACCTTATATACAGATAAAGAAAGATTGTCTACCCAAAAAAGCTTCTCTAGGTCGGAACCCGAGTTTAGACCCATAAGGTCACCCGTAACCTGTTACAATTGTGGCCAAAGAGGTCATACTAGCCCGCAGTGTAGGCAGTATCCTAATCAACGTCGACAGTATCAAAACAATTTTTCTTCTCATCCAAAAAACGACTCAAGGGGCGGAAATTAGTCGTTTTTCCAATCAAAGCTCCTACAGTAAGAAACGACTATAGCCACATCAAATTTTATCAATCTTTTTTTAAACCTGCATACTTAAATAAAACCTTACCACGTAAGACACCTCTTTTAAATGAATCTGTTCTCTTTCATACTAAACCTGGGGTAATACACAATCAGTATAGGTCCAAATTACATTCTAAACATGAGAGTAATCTCTCAACACCCACTAAATCTTGTCACTCTTCAAATTTTAAACAGGGATTAGTTGCACCCTTTTACTTAAGGCCCACGTGCCTCAACTGTAGAACAACTGGTCACTATAACTGGGAGTGCCCTTCTTTCAAAAAAGGTAAAGATAAGATCAATAGTTTTTCTCCCTTAGCTAATAATTCTCTCACGAGAAAAACATATAAGTCCTTAAAATCTAAAGGTTTGAGCAACAAGATTCTACCTCTTGTTGAAGTGAATTTTAAAAATTTTAAGACTAACGCCTTGTTAGACTCTGGCTCAGTCAGGAGCATCATGTCTTCTGATCTTTTTAAACATTTAGAATCTTTAAATGTAATTAAAGAAATTCAAGAGGTAAAATCGGAGTGCCTCACCGCAAACGGAGAAAAGCTAGGGATCAATCTAGCTTGTAAAGTCCATATTAAAATACAGCACTGCAGCTGGAATTTTGAAATTTTAGTGGCACCTCAGCTGTCGTGTCCTCTCATCCTAGGGTCCGATTTCTTTCTAAAAAGTCGACTCATCTTAGATCTTTTCCAAGGCACCTTCACTTTTAAATTTTATAAGGCTAAACCCTTTCAATTAGCAAATTTTCAAAAAAGGTTACCTCCTACAGTTACTTTATCCTCTGCTACTCAGGTCACCGAAAATCCACTGAGTCACCTTGATGACAAATGTCAAAAGGAGATCTCAGGACTTATAGAAAATTTCCCTGATGTCCTTACTACTGAATTAGGACTCACCGACCTAATTAAATATGAAATAGTGCTGAAAGACAATATAACGGTGAAAAGCCAGCCCTATCAATTGGCCCCTCCGAAAATGCAATTTTTGAGGGAGCACATCAAGGACCTCGTTGAAAAAGGAGTAGTAGAGAAAAGCATTTCCAATTATTCTTCTCCAGCGTTTCTTGTTCAACATCCTGAAAAGAAACCCCGAATGGTCATCGATTATCGAAAACTAAATCAACATATCGTAATCGAAGCCGTACCCCTTCCTAATCTGCACCAGTGCTTCAATTGGTTTGTGGGAGCCAAGTTTTTCACTGTGTTTGACCTCAATTCAGCCTACCATCAGATTCCACTCACCGAGAGTTCTAAACATCTCACCAGTTTTTGTACCCCTTGGATGCTCTACCAGTTTACACGAGTCCCATTTGGACTCTGTACTGGCGCTCAAGTTCTAACTCGACTTCTAGACCAAGTTTTCTCAGACATCAAATTTAAATTCGTTTTCAATTATCTCGATGACTTAGTCATCTATTCTGAGACTTGGGATGAGCACATCAAACATCTGCGTGAAGTCCTATCTCGCTTGCGAAGAGCGAAACTTACGGTTAATCCCGATAAGGTTCGTTTTGCAGTAAGAGAGATAAGTTTCCTTGGACATTTAGTTTCTGCTAGAGGCGTGCAAATCGATCCAGAAAGAACCAAGGCCATCAGAACTTTTCCTAAACCCACCAATCCAAAAGCTGTGTCACGCTTTATTGGTATGGTCAATTTTTTTTCTAAGTTTATCCCAAACTTCGCTGAACACGCCGCTCCTCTGAATCTGCTCCGGCGGAAAGGACAAAAGTTCGTTTGGAACACTGAGCAACAACTTGCTTTCGAATATCTGCGTAATGCCATTGCGCAACCTCCCGTACTTCGTATGGCTAATTTCGACAAACCTTTTGTCCTTCAAACGGACGCGAGTTCGTGCGCTTTAGGAGCAGTCCTACTCCAGGAAATTGACGGTTCTCGTCAAGCTATTGCCTATGCTTCCCGCACCTTAACACCTGCGGAAAGAAAAGCCTCTTCTGCGTATGAGTCAGAATGTCTGGCCGTAATCTTTGGAGTAGAGAAATTTAGACAGTACCTCGAGCATCGCGAGTTTCTCTTAGAGACTGATAACCAGGCCCTTTCATGGCTACTTGCCCGTCCTAGACAATTAGGCAAAATGGGACGGTGGATAGCCAAATTAACTTCTTTGAAATTTCAAGTGGCACATATTAGGGGCACCCAAAATGTAATCGCAGATTCGCTTTCTAGGATGTTTGAGCTAGAAAAGCAACCAGAACAACCGTCTCCTTCTGAGAACACCATAGCCTGCAATAGCCTTTTAACTAATTTCCCTTTAGCCTTCCAAGACATTAGCGCTCAACAGCGCGCTGATGACGTCCTAAGTCCCATTATTTCAGATCTGGAAGCTGGTGCATCTTCTAGCAGATATTGTCTAAATAAAGGGACCCTTTGCCTTAAGAATCATAAAGGTATCCCTATCAAAATTTGCGTACCCAGATCACTAGTGGACCTAATCATAAACTATTATCACGATTCCCCAGTAGGAGGTCACTTAGGTATTTTCAAGACCAAATTTAAAGTGAGTGAGTTTTTCTTCTGGCCTTCACTCGTAAAGGATGTCACCCAGAAGGTTAGAAGTTGCGCAACATGTGCAGTGAGCAAGCCCGCTCAAAATAGCAAACTAGGCTATTTGTCATCGATTGTCCCAACCCGTCCTATGGAGAAAATCCACATAGACTACGTTGGTAAACTACCACGAACGGCGCAAGGCAACACCATGATACTGGTCGCTGTGGACCAGTTCTCTAAATTCACCTGGCTTTGCCCTGTCAGAGACGCCACCTCTTTCAACACCATCAAGGCCTTAAGCCAAAACATTTTCCAGCATTTTGGTTTTCCTAAGATCTTGATCTCTGACAACGCTACCTGTTTTACATCGCATTCGTTCCGCAACTACTGCTTCACTCGTGGTATCAAGCACGCAACCTTGTCACCTTACCATCCCCAACCGAACAATGTGGAACGTCTGAACAGAAACCTTAAAGCCGCCTTAATTGCCTATCATTCCAACAACCAAACTTCTTGGGACAAATCCTTATCATGGCTACAATTAGCTTTCAATTTCGCAACCCACAAGACCTTAAAAACTTCTCCCTTTAAAATCATTTTTAACTTCATGCCCAACACCCCGCTCAGCTTAACCTGGAGTATCGACGACCTGCTTCCCAGGGACCATTCCGACCCTCATCAAATCTGGCGTAATGCCAAAAACAACATTCTTCGAGCCCATCAAAAGTCTGAGCGCGTCTACAATAAGAACCGTAGACCTCATCAATTCAAGATTGGCGATCTAGTGTGGTGTAAGACGCACAATCTGAGCTCCGCAATAGATAAGAGGGCCGCCAAGCTGATGCCCAGGTGGTCAGGGCCCTTTCGTATTATCGATTTTCTAACCCCAGTTACAGTTGCCCTATCTTTCCAGCATTCCAGAAATTTCGTCAAAAAGGCCCATGTTGAACAACTGAAGCCTCACCTAGTACCTACAGACCCCATCAGTCATTTTTCTAATCGCTATCCTGTTTCAGCTAACTGCGCTAAGTGCGTTTACCCCACCTGAACCT
>JAGFPH010005469.1:73497-87894 GCA_018207615.1 Philaenus spumarius | reverse complement strand
AAAAAAACCTGATTCGAAAAAATTTTATTTCTTAGTTTTTTCGAAATTTCTCAGAACCTACCGGTCCGAATTAGTTGAAATTTTCAGGAAATCTAAGTTTGATGGAACTCTTTAGAACGCCGTTTGGTAGGATCCAATCGGTTAAGCCGTTCAAAAGTTATAAGCGGGTCACATACTTACATACACACACACACACACACACACACACACACACACACACACACACACACACACACACCCGCACACACACACACACACACATACATACAGACAGGGTGACACCCTCTCGGGAGTGGTCAGGGAAGATTCCTAGGACCTCAAAACGTCGAGATCTGATGAATACTCGATTTTCGAAAAACGGGGTGAAACCAATAACTTCCCGATTTTAGAAAATTTTCAATTTTCTTAGCGGGAAGTTAATAAACAAAGACTATGATGCCTTGTTGTTTTAACCTTGAGCTTGGAATATTCGTAGAATACCAGAAGGGAGAGGTTAGGTAGGAGTACCAGAAGGTAGAAAAAACAATCTAAAACCGCTTTGAGTGATGTGGAAGCCTAATATTACATTTGAAAATAATACTCAGAGCAATCGATTGAAATATCACTTGTAACATATTGAGAAATAAATTTATAAAGAAAAATAAACCTACTTGCAACATTACCAATGTGTTCTAGAAAGTCACATGGTTTTGTTCTTTGCACGCTTTAAAATTTGCAGCGTTTAGTGATGCTTTGAAGAGATAGCGATAAAATTATTTTATTTGAATGTTTAGTAAGAATCAGAAAAAAAACAATGGGTGTGCTTAAGACCACACGTTGGAAGTGATAACTTCTCTATGACCGATTTATATTTTTATCAGTATTAATATTAGAGGAGAATAAAGGCCAACAAATTACACAATATATTGTCAAAAAATATTATATTATATTTTGAAATTGCATAATTATAATCTTATAATATAATAATTATAACATTATAATATAGTAATATTATTACAATTATAACATTACTATATTATAATATTATAATTATAGTAAGTATGCGAAAAAATAGTGATCATTATAATGTATGTATCCTATTAGCTGACAGGGCAACGTTCGCTATTGCAGTAATATGGTTACCACCTACAGCAAATGTTACATCTTAAAGTATTTTAGCTGATTCTGTGTGTATTTTGAGGCAGTGTTTTTTTACCGCTTGCCTATGTGCTTTTACGCGATTTGTATTACAAAAACGCTTTCGTATTTTTTCCTCGTTTTTGGTATTTGTTCTGGGTGCGACCGAACTGCATCAGATGATGATGTAAACTGATAAGGTTGGAAGTTGAGAAATTTGGAGACCATCGTCTGAAACCTGGGATTGGGAAGCTGACTGTATCTCCTCCACACTAATATCCATCGAGTTGTCAGGTAAAGAAGGTGTGAGAGGAATGAGAACATCAAAGTGGCCTCTCGTCAGTTCCCCAGTAAACCTGAGCCTCCTTACTCCCTCAATCGGTTTGCCAAAACTCTCCCACAACAAATAACCATCTCTGTACACCTGCAATTCATAAAAAATATTTCGGATGCTGCTTGAATTTCCCAGGAGGTTCCAAAAGTTACCGGTTTGCTTATATCCGCGATATAATATTTTTTTGTTAAATAAATATCTCCTGTTACTTTTAAAGTATATGGTTTGAACCTGCGCCAATTGTTTGAAACATGACTAACAACTCTGGTCCTCACCTCAAACCCCAGTGAATCAGTGTCATGTACAATTAAAGCCAAAGAGTAGAATAAGCATTGGCTATCTGGCCTAGAAGAAACTACTCTGTGAGGAATAGATACTCCATTAACGTGTATGACCTCGTTAAATTTGATATTTAAGTGAGTAATAATAAGTTACAGTAAAATAAAACAATGTAAAATATTACTTTGTCAAAATGTACAAAATGTAAAAAATTTTCTAAACTTACTTCAGTTAGACAAAAATCAACCTTCTTTACTATACTTAAAACGCACAAATATAATATTTATAATAATTATTATAATAATTACCCCTTACATATTGAATTATTTTTAGTATTTTATGTAGAGAGCGTTCACTAATACCTCATTCAAAATCATTAGTCACTAAATAAATACTGCTTACATTATAAAGGTCACTATTTTTCGCATACTTATTATAATATAATATTATTGTAATATATTAATATTATAATAATTATAATAACGTATTATTATATACTATGTATCGTATATTTCCTCTTCACGCTCTGACTTGTGTCTACGCTAAAAGTTTGCGTTACGCGAGATTTCAGAAACATAGTCAAGCGAAAGTGCCCAACGGCCAATAGAAGTTATCACTTCAAAAACTGTAAAATATAACTAAAAATTGAGTTTATAATAAAAAGTAATGCTTTTATTCCGCGAAGACGATACAGCCAAGATGTAATCTAAGTAATGTTAGGGGGTTTGGTGTTATAGTAGATTGTTGCACCGCAAACCATAAGATAAGTAACCTCTTGCGAGTTGTCTGTATTTAGATAGATATATCCTGCTGTGAACCTTTTAATTGATACAATTCTTTAGCGAATTTCCATATTAAAAATGAGCTTTTGCAGTGGCCCTTATAGTAAGACCCAAGGTCGGGAGTAGCAAATGAGCACCGATCATGGTCCCCAGAACACGTTTTGGGGTGTGATTAAAAATCATATATCATATGTTTTCGCACTCTAGCGGCCGCATTTTAAGTCCGATTTGGTCCAAATTTGGTACATATGTTGGTTGTCTACGTCGCTCGGACGAGTTCGTTAGTCAAAAAAATCCAACAATCGGAAGCACGCTTTTTGACCGGAAGTAACTGTTTTTTGAGTTTTTTCCTACGAGAATTAATTTTTTTTTCAGTTGTTTCTACAAATATAATTGTAGGATGTTATTCTGCACATTTTGTTTTTTTACGCGACCTTATAGCTTGCTTGGTTCCCCCAAAATCGATCAAAACGTAAAATACCATAGAAGTACCCCGGTTCAAAGCCATGTGGTGGCTATTACGGTGGGGTTGAATGCATTGTGTATTGAAGATACTCCCAATTTGGGGGTTGGCGTGCGAAGCACGCAATGTTTTGTGTGTTGAAGAATTGTATTTGGATAACCTAATAGAACTCCGATCCAATGCAATATTTTGTTCCACTGGAAATTCGACGATAGTGGCGTTATCTATTGGGGAAACGATGGAAGCTGTGTGAAACACCAATGCTACCAATGATTTCTCACTAGCGCTACGTCGCGGCGCGATCATGCACTATTTTCGTGACAACCTTTTTCTCGGCACACAACCCCCGTATGTATGCATGATCTATTTTATTATTCATGATCTATGGTTGAAGATACTCAAATATTCGGAATGGTGTGCGAAGCACGCAATGTATTATGTATTGAAGATACTACCAATATGCGGAATGGCGTGCGAACCATTTTGCAGCTATTCAGCACCGTCGTGAATAGACCCATTTCCCAAATTGTTGGTTGAAATCCTAAAACATAGGCCTATAAACTTAATTTTGGAAATTTGCACAACTCACATCAGCTGTTCAGCTGCGTGGTCGAATTATTGAGTTATATAATCTTTTTTTTGTACTTTACAAATCATGAGCTTATGAAATAATTGTAAAATCAGCCTGCCATTCCGTCAAAACATCTCAAGATGTCAAAGGATTTTATCATTTCAAAGCATGTTTGTAATGGAAGGACAGCCACTTGCTGTTTTATTTCCTGCTGGATTATAATTTTTGTTTACAGTAAGCCATTATTTAGACCTACTGATCCATTGTTTACTTGCAACTCGTGTAGCAACACAGGTATGCCTACTGTGGCTGAAACTTTAAAGATTAACAAATAAAGAAATGATTCTGCCATAAAATGAGCCAATTTCGTCTTATGAAATGTTTATAGTTTTCTAAACAAAAATGTTTCTTCTTTTTATGAGTGGGTGAAAAGTGAGTGCAGTATTTATTGATATTTATGTTTTTGAGGTTCTATACCTTAAAAGGAAAAATGAACTCTTGTAGGATCACTCGATTGTCGGTCAAAATCAAATTTTTCTGGAAAAAATGAAGGTATAAGCTGACATCTGATATTGTTATAAAACATGCTAATTCGCATATATATTCTAATAAATAAAACTTAAAATGACTTCTTAATAAATTTTGGAGGACCTAAGTTTGGTAAAATGTATAGATGTATAAATTTATATATAATTCTTCTGTATGTGTATATTTCACTGAACTCCTCCTAAACTGCTGTACCAATTTTGATAAATTTTGTGTGTGTGTTTGAGTGGATCCCTTGATGGTTTAGATCCACAATTGGACCCGGTAGATGGCGCTGCGATCTGGTTCTAGGAACTTTTTTCTATATTATATAAAAATCAATGTTTGTATTTTTGTCCTCTATAGACTCAAAACCTATTTGATAGATTTCGCTAAAAAATTCACAGTTTATCCATATCATTGCCAGGAGTGTTTACATGTTACAATTACTACAGTCTAATTTGTTGGAATGGGGTTGTTAACTCCTATACAATAATTATAAATTCTTAGAAGCTATAAAACTAAAATTATTGAATATGTAATATTATTTTTAAGGGATATATAAAACTATTTACAATTAGATTACTTAAGTCAAATGGATGAAATGGAATAGCTACCCTTAAAATTAAATAATAATCCACTTACTTTTTCTATATTCTTAAAAACTACTCAACTAATTTTTCTAAAATTTCACAGTTTAGACATATTATTACATATTAGTACCAGGATTTTTTTATAGAATGTGTTCACTACAAACAAAACGATTTAAATGGGTAGCTACCCCTATACAGTAAAAATAAATTTTACTAAATTCCTACAAACTATAAATCTAAAATGATTTAATATTGTTCTTAATTGATATAAAAAACATTTGCAATTCGATGACTTAAGTCAAAGGGATGAAATGGGATAACCACCCTTAGAATTAAATCAACCAATAGCGAAGCATTGCCAGGTCCACTAGTATACAGAGGGTCCAATAGTGCTTTGTAGGGCATTGTTTGAAAGCAATTTATTTCAAAATATTGTCAAAACTATTTTTTTAAAGTAATTTTTTGCTTTTTTCAAGGTATTTAAAAAAATGTTTCCAAAAAAATCTATTTCCGCCCTCTATTTACGAAAGTATTGCAGCTAAATTTTGAAATATCTGTGGTGTTAGAGGTACTTGTATACTTTACAGGAAAACTATAGCGGATCAGAACGTTTGCAAAAAGTGGTGAAATTAAGTTGCCATACATGCTAGAGCGAAACGGCAGTAGTCTGTTTTGCAAGGCATTCTCTTCTTTTACTGTATAATTTATTCCTACCACGGTTATTGTTTAAAGGGCTAACAATACAGAACCCTTGATGTGCAAGTCAAACCCACAATAAATTCGTCTGATTTATTTATTTTCATTTATGCTGTTTATTTAAGAAATCTTCTAGTCAATTAAGCAGTCGTTAATGCTCGTTCCTATTGAACACCCTATGAAACACAAACAAGAAACTATTTAGAGTCTCCGGGCTCTAAGGGTAAATTAATTATTCATCTTTAATAACAATTAAGTTGATTGAATTAAGTTGGAGTCAAGAAGCACTTGACTTTATAAGCGAGTGATTTAAATTATGCATGAGTTGATTGTTGGGAGTGCCTTTAATATCCTTAAAGTTATTACTAATAACTTAAATTTGAGTGCACATTTCTATACTTTATACTTGAAGTGGCAACTAAGGATACATTATATTAGAAGCTTACACTTTTGAGTGCATGGTAACTAATAAATTAACAACATTGGCAACCAAAAAGTGGCATAAAACAACAATAATATCAAATCCTATAAAAGCGAATGTACGTACGTGAGCAACATATAATAGAACTGCGGATTTCATCCATCATCTGTAATACAAACAAAACCCAGAGTAGATTATACTTTGGGGTTATGTTTACAACTTCAATCATTATAATTTCTTGTGAAGTTGATTTTTTTAAAATATGATTTATAGAACTAATGAATTTTATAATACATTTTAAGATTTGCTTTGAGGTTATAGATTGTATCTTTCTTTAAATACATAATAACGTATATAAAAATGCAAAATTTTAACAAATAGACTTACAGCCTTATAATCCTTATATTGTACACATTTACCGAGTTAAAAATAGTTAGGTAGGCCTAGATTGAGTCTGTTGTTTTTAAATGTATATTGTTGTTGTGTATCTAATTAATCTGCCTGTGATTTTTCAGAGGGCTTGCTAGTTTTAGTATAAATTTTCAAACTGTATAAGTGTTTATAACTTATAGCTACACAACTTTTAATTAAGTGTTCTCTTAAAAAAACAGCAGATTGACCAATTAAGGAAAAGTTGATTCAAATCCATATGTAGGTCTAAGCGCTTAATCTCTAATCGTAATTATTATTTAACTCTTTTTATTTGTTATGTTGATTTTTTATAAAAAAGTACAGATGTTATAAGTAAAGTAAGTTGATGTTCCATGTTTTCTCCTTTCCTATTCCTTACTGTAATTTACAAAATACAAATTTTTTTTAATATTATGTTATTATTATCTTAGATGTATTTTGTTGGGTAGTACAATAAACTTATTTTAAATCTGTTATAGATTTCCCTTCATTAAGACTGATGCAAGTTACTATGAGAAAACTGGTAGAAATTTGCAGCCTGTATAGAGATAATGCTCACCTTTCTACATTACCTTCTCCAAATTTTGATGTATTTACCCCTTTGATATCCTCGTGTGCTGTAAAGAACTCCCGTCGCTCAATGGAAGATCGTCATGTCACCATTCAAGACTTTCATGCACTTAATAATATTCAGGTAAAGTTCCGAAATATGTTTTTATTTGTGTTAAGTGTTAAGTAGTTGTGTATAAATATACCAGGACAGTTGTAAAACTAGTCATCAATAGCTGGCTGGTAGACTCAAGTAATTGTAGATTCACTATGTGGATTGAAAACCAAAATGTTCTTTCACTAGGGTTTTCAAATAAATCTTAGTAGTGTTTTGGTGTTAACTGATGAACTTGAGAAAATGCATTTTATATTGTTATGTCAGCTGGCTATAGATTTTAATTAATGTTCTAGACAAACCAAAGGTATATTGGTGATATTTATGGAAACCAAAATATTTTTCTGAACAAGTTTTTGTCAAAGAAAAGTCATTCAGATTTGACAAAAGTAAATTTAATAGTGATGTTTTGACAATTTTTTCAAAAAGTGGTGTATTAAGATCTTTTTGCAGAATGTTTCCGGAGAGACGATGTTCAGAACAAATTAGGAATGTAATATTGAAATGGAAACATTTTATAATGATCAGGTTCTGAGCGAAACAGTTATAGATAATTCATAAGTTCTTTCAGATTACAAAATTTAGATTTTTGCTATTTGGATTTCCCCTTTCCATCTTGCAGTACTTTTTAGTACTGATGGACATAACAATCTCTTTAATTTAAGATTAATCTTCTTTTGGTATCCAAGTCAACGTACAATTAAATTTTACTTACTTTTGTATTTTTCCGTCACGTGACTTTTTTTATAAAGAAGTCACGTGACGGAAAAATATAAAAGTAAGTAAACTTTAATCTCTTTAATTTTAAAGATGTCTTGTTTTTTAAAAAAATTTAAAGTAACAACTCAACAAAATTATATTATGATTGCTTAGATAGAAAATAATGTAACGGTGTGAATTTATTTTAGGAATTGTTCTTGTCTTTCAGTGTAGGCATAATTGAAACTAAAGTAGTTTAATTCACTAAATTTTAAAGTTAGATTCAAGAAGCAATATTTATTATAATTTTTAATAATTATTTGAAATTTAAACTTTGGCAAATAACAAAAAACAAACGAGATTATTAATATTTATTACTATTTCTTACTTATTAATAAATCCGTGTAAAACGAAAAAATAAAGCATTAGTTTTCTGAATGTGATTGAAATGATAATGCACTGATGAGTGCTAAATCAAATTGTACACTGCTGGTTTGTGACAAAGTGACAATTAATCCTTTAAAACTGCCACTGTTGTTGGTATTCACATCTTGTCACAATAATTAACACATGTTTGTCAGATTACTGTATTTTGAACTAAAATTCTCCAATCTGTACTAATTCATATTCCCATAATTCTTTGTTAAAATGAAACGATTGAAAATAAATTTCCAGATTTTTATTTATGATTTAGTTTTTTCCCCCGGAAATGAAAATCTTCAAAAAGACACGGAAATGAAATGGTATTGTGGGATTTTTACCCACAAGGTTATCATTACCAGTCCATCAGACTGACAAATGATTTTCTTTTCTTACTAATAGTTCGCTGTGAATTAGAGAATTAAAAAACTCTCCGCTTCATTAAGCCATCAGAGGCTTTTTTCTGCTAAGGTGAGGGATGTCACTGCCTACATCCCAGTAGCTTAGCATTTTAGGATTTACACGCTTCCACAATCGCATGTCATGTCCAGATTCATATCTCTTCATCTCCTCCGTTACCAGGCCAATTCACAGGTCACAATGAAGATCTTTATTCCGTACGTACCATGGAGCGTCGGCTACTCCTTGCAGTAGTGTGTTCTGGAATTGTTGGAACATTCTACTGCATTAAATAAAGGTAGAAATTTAATTTGTTGTGTAATATTCAGAATATTTGTGTTGCCCAAATGGGAAAAAATACATCAAGCGTAGAAAGTTAAAAATGTTTAATAGTTAAATAAAAAAATACTTTTTTAATCCTTCAATATAATATTTATCAGGTTTGGGTCTGAGAAACTTAACTGATAAAAGTTTTTAATTAAACAGGAAAATTGTGATTAAATATACATTTCTGCTGAAACAGATTAAGTAGGATATTGCAATGATGTAATATCCTGGAAGTATTAGTCAAGAAAAAAATAATTTTTAAAATTGTCCTTCAAACAAACTGAAATAGTCTAGTTATTTAAGACTAATAGATTCAATCATTTGTTACATTGTTGGAGGGTATTATCTTTTTTAAATTGGGTTCTAGTGATGATTGTTCTTATTTTAAACAAAATTTGGAGTTTTACAAATAATAATAAACTGTGTTTCAAGAGTATGTATCTGTGTTTCTCTTGTTATCAAGTAAAAAATAATAGCAAACACTAACCTAATATACCTACAAAGTCAGAGTTGAACTTGTACCAATGGTTCCGTACCACCAGTCATCCAAAATATTTAATAAAATAATATGAATATCAATGCATTAATATGTCATATATATACTGAATACAACTATGAGCAAATTATACATTGGTGGAGGGTGCTATTGAAGGGAGGTGAAAACTTCTAAGTACAGTTTGTCATACACCGTCTGACTGGAAAACATGATTTTCATGAGATTCTCACAAAAGTTTAGATTTACAATAGTTTTCTTGTAAAGTATATTCTTGTAAAGTACCACTAACACCACTGATTTTTTCTTTTCAAAATTTTAACTCCAGTTCTATCGGAAATAGAGAGCCATTAAATGGGCTTTTTAAAAAAAATTTCAAGAATACTTGAAATCTACATAAAAAGTTCTAAATTTAAAAAAAATGTTTTTAAATAAAGCACTTTCAAATGACAGTGGCATAGCATATTTATTTTTCGGGTACCAAACTTTAGCCCTCCAAAATTTATAATAAACTACTTTTAATATTGTGATTTTAAAAAAATATGCTGGTTAGCATGCTTTAAAACAATGTTTAATTTCATTGATCCGTTTTAGAGAAAATCTACAGTTGTTTTATAAGGGTTCTAGATTTTTTTAAAGGTACGGAACCATAAACATATAAAATAATTCGACCTCGCAGCTGAATCCCTGATGTGAGCTAAGCGAATTTCCAAAATTAATTTTATATGTTTTAGATTTTCAACTATTTGGGAAATAGATTTACTCACGAAGGTGCTGAATAACTGCCTGTGTGTACTAAATATATTAGCAGAATTTGTTTGCACCAGCTTCGTTCGATTCTTATACAATATATAGTTTACCTTATACAGTAGTCGGAGCAATTCTTGATATTTTTGTAGTTACACTACAGCGCTGTTTCGCCGTTCACAGCCGGCTTCGTCAGGTGTAGGACTCAACACTTAAATAAAACAATACACAATAACACTGAACACACACGATAACACGACACAAAAGTACAAAGTTTTATCGGATAACTCCTCGTCAAATGTTCATGAAATAAATATTTGCGTGGCGATTCTTAAGTTCCTTCTTTCCACTCACAGCGGAAAACTTGCTTTGCGAATTTGCACCTCGACCTTGCGGTCTCAGGTTATGGACTGCTTCACTTCGCTTGGCTTTGGATCAGAGGTGTTCCCACGGTCAAATCTCTCACGTCGATTTGAAATGTGTACTTTTATGGTATTTTATGTTTTGATCGATTTTGAGGGAACTGTAAACGAGCTGAAGCAAGCTGTAAGGTCGTGTAAAAAAAAAAAAATGTGCAGAATAATATTCTACATTAATCTTTTAGATAAAAACAAAATTGTTACTTCCGGTCAGAAACCATGCTTCCGGTTGTTTGATTTTTTTGGTTATTGAACTTGTCCAAGCGACTTTAACAACCAACGTGTGCACCAAATTATATATAATTTTTTAAAGACGCTACTCCAAAACGTGATCTGGGGACCATGATTGGTCCTCATTAACTACTCCTGACCATAAGGGTCACTGCAAATGCTCATTTTTCCTATATAAATTTGCTAAAAAACCAAAGACTGGAATACTAGTTAGACCTGAGTAGACAGACACCAACTTACAACTACACACCAACTGGATGGATGACACCACAAATACCAGTGTATTTTTTTCGTCTTAATTTTAAGTTTGATAACAAGAGTTGATACAAACTCTTAAAATATTTATTTTTATTTGCGTAGAGAAATTATGGCAAAAATTACCGGAAAAATGATTGTAAAAATTAGAAAGTAGATACTAAGAATTTATTGTAAAGTCTGCACAATAAATTTATTTTAAATTTAAGGCTTCCATTAAGTTGAACAAAGTTTAAGCAGACAAACTGGCTAAAAGAGGAGCTTAAACTCCACCAATGGGTCCAGAACCAATGATAGGAATATCAAGAGGCTATGGGAACGAAAGTGTAAGAAAAAATGTTCAATTAGAACACTTGCTCAGATGGAGAGAGACGGTAAGAGGTCACAGACAGGCACACGACTTCATTGATGGCCTGGGTGAACATCTAAACAGAACACTGCTGGGTCTTTGCAGGCTGGAAGTGAGGTTGTTGGTCGGTCTACTGATGGGACACAACTCTCTGAAGAGGCACCACCACCTGATGGGGCTGGAGAACAACCCATTATGTCGAAGATGTGGAGAGAAGGAGGAACCTTCTTTCCACGTTTTATGTGAACGTGATGCCTCGCATCAATGAGGCAGAAATATCTGGGTCAAGGATACCCTGACACCAGTTATATACGAGAGGAAGGCCCCCATGGACTCCTTCGTTTCGCGAAAATGGCAGGTTTGATGTGAACTGTCTGGACATGGGGCACAGAGGACCTCATGGTTTAGGTGCAGTGGGTCCTGGTGGCAGGTCACACAACCCTCTAATAATAATAATAAATTGAACAAATACGAAAAATAAATTTGTTTTAAAAATACTTGAAATTAAACACATGTTCTACAATTGTGGCAATTGTGTATTTCAGTTCTTTACAAACAGTAACCTTCAATAACTGTTTTTTTTTCCAGCTGTGTACGAGTATAAAACCTCTTGACACTTTATTTTGAACTAGATAGAGGCAAGTTGAGGTGGAATAGGGATATCTTATCACGATAATTATGCACAGACTGATATATGTGCAATGCATCCTATAATAATACATACAGGCTTTTTAATTTGATTTGGCTAGGGAAAGTGATAGAAAACAATGTTAAAGAAAAGTTATTTTAGGGTATCTACTAACATTCTGTTTATCCTGCGATCTATTTCTTGTTGCGTAGTATCATTCCTAGTACTACATTTACAATTGCAAATGTATGTCTGTTCTGTTGATTATGTATTCAAACATCTTATGTTAAAGTTTTTATTCAGTCTTTAACAAAAATTACTTAACCTTTGGAATCATTGGATGTGCCAGTTTCTCTTCCTCCTTATTTGGTGATACAAGTTGTGCAATATGGTATGTTCTTATGAAGGAAAGTAGAAACATGTGATTCCCATGTCAGTGAGAACATTCTCTGTTCATCTGTGGGTTGTAACAATGTATTGTTATATACATGCATTACAGTTTACATTCGAGATACAAAGCTAATCTGTGAAGGTTATATTTGTCAGTCTGTAAGCTGTCTCGATATTGTTGTAACCTGGGTCGGCACAGCTCAATAAAAGTTTGTAAAATTTATAAAAGTGTCCTTATTTAATTAAGGTAATTATTTTGTGTAATTTAAAAAAGAATTGCAATATCAATTTTTAGGTTGGGGATTTACTTAATCCAAATGATTTGTTAGTTATTTAAAGAAGTTATTGTGATAAATTATTTGCATTTTTTAGAAATTATATTGCAATATATAGTACAGTATTTGTAAAACTACTAAACACCAAAATATTTTAGTCTGAAACTAGATGCATTTGACTTATGATTGTGTAAGATTTTATGACAGGATACACAAATACAGTAAAACCTAATTAATCCGGACCCCATTATGATGGGCTTCACTTAATCCTGACAGCCAGTTGACTGCAGGTTATAAAGATTACATTCAGCTAAATTTGGAATAAGCCATTCTAAACTAGTAGTCCACAGAATGGACCTTTCATATTCACAGTGTAATACATTTTTCTACATGTTTTATGAATTAACGTATTGTCTGTACATACAACTAAACTCAAAATCATGTTCGTTTTCTATAAAGGGTATTTCATTATGTACCTTTGTTCATATTAAGGTTATTTCGTTTAATCCGGACTTTCAATTATCCGGACGACATAAAGCCCCAATTAGTCCGGATTAATGAGGTTTTACTGTACTTTGCTTTGATGATTGTGTTCCTATGTTACATTCTGTACTTAAAACTAAAGAATTAAATTACTATGTTACATTCTGTACTTAAAACTAAAGAATTAAATTTGATTAAATTCCTAATTTAAAAATATGTTTTGTAATGCAACAACCAATAATAAATTTATTATTATTTGAATATTAATGTATGAGAACTCAAATTTATCTAAGTTATCTCAAATTATTTATTTTTCAATTTAAAAAAAAATAATTATAAACAACATAAAATATATAAATTGTCAAGAAATAGGCTAGGCCTATGTATTATAGTAAATATATTTAATCAACACAGTCAATTTGAAAGTTAATAAATAGTTAATATATCGGTAGAACACAGAAAAACTTAACTTCGGGAAGGTCGGTGTGGTCTTTTCCAAAACAATAAATCAAGGTTATAAAATGTTGTTCAAAGTAAAGTAAAATTAACACACAAAAAAAAAAAAAAAAAGAAAAGAAAAAGATAAACGACGAAATGATGAATATTAAAATGAATATAAATAGAAATAAGTCTATGAATAGACACAAAGATCAATAGTTCACACACAAATTGTTACACATGAAATTATCAGTTATATCAAAATCAAATCTTTGCAGTAATAATAGTTTCAGTATTAAAAGTTCAATGAATGAGATTATAAAAATTGGACTAATCTCACGAAATAGGAGTCTTCTGATATTTTATTTTATGGAATGTTCAATGTCAATTACAAATAAAAAAAATAAACGGTATCAGGAAACTAACACATATTTTCTCCCTCATTATAGGAACTTAATTTTTTATTTTTAAGAGTAATTTTCCCATAAAAATCCATAAAATAATGGAAAAACCAACTTTTCTCAAAAACCACTCGAACGATCTTGATTAAAATTTTATAGTTCATAGTACTTTAGGTCCCTAATAAAATATACAATTTTAATCAAAATCGTTAGAGCCGTTTTTGAGAAAAGTTGATTTTTCCGTTATTTTAAGGGTTTTTATGGGAAAATTACCCTTAAAAATAAAAAATTCACAAAAATGAAAAAAAACGCCTGGAGATACCGTGAATTAGTACCTCCATACCAAATTTCATCAAAATCGGACGACTGGTTTAGGCTCTAGGTCTGATAACATCCACACAGACACACACACAGACATCACTCCGAAAACCACTTTTTTAGGTTCAGGGTGACCCAAAATGGATATTTTCACCAAAAACTCGAACTCGAAAATTTTGACGAATATAATATTTTCTCCATATACTATGGTATAGGGGGAGAAAGTAAAAAAACACACTTTGCTATTTCTTAGCGATTCTATTGTTTATT
>JAGFPH010005469.1:50423-71488 GCA_018207615.1 Philaenus spumarius | reverse complement strand
GTGACTCATGATATAGATAAGAATGTTGAATTTTCTTTGTTGGATTCGTTAATACAGAAAGTCGGTAAGTACATTGACAGTTACAATTATGTTTATTATTATTTTAGTATTTTTTCATAACTTTTCTACAACCTTTGATTGCGCATTTTTAAATCTGATAGACAGAAAGGAAATCATATTATTTTTTTGAAAAATTAACACTTTTTAAGATAATTAACAATATTGAAAATTTCTTATAAACTTTAGGAAATTTAAAACCACATTACATTTTTTTAGTCAAAGCTAAAGACTTTACTCTATTTCGAATTAAACAAATGGAATATGGTCAATTTTCATTATTGATTATTTATAATTTGATTATATGCACGCTTAAAATGGAATAAAAATGTGTAACGTATAATATGAGAAAATATATTAAATATAATGTTCTGCAGATTTACTGATAACTGAAATTATACTTAAATTACTTACTGACAATTTTTAGGAGTTAAGGATAATTTATTATTTGAATAATTAACTATGCAATTTCAAAATATGATATAAAATTTTTTGACAATATATTGACTTTTGTAATTTGTTGACCCTTATTCTCCTCTAATATTAATATTGATAAAAATATAAATCGGTCATAGAAGTTATCACTTCCAACGTGTAGTCTTAAGCATACCCAATGTTTTTTTCTCACTATTTATTACACTTTAAATATATGTTAGATTTTATTTTTTTCTCTGACCTCATCTTGTCACAATTAATGCCTTCATCAGTCATGTACATTATAAACAATCTAAGATGGTTTCTCAAATTGTTTCCACAGAAACTTCAAAGTGGGACAACAGCTGTATGTGCTCTTCTAAGACCAAAAGAGAAAATGCTTTATGTGGCTTGGTTGGGTGATTCTCAAGCGGTTCTTGTTAGACAAGGGAGGCCTCTTCAGCTTGTCAAACCTCACAAACCCGAGAGAGTGGTAAGTACTGATTTATCTTAAGTAGTAAACAGTGACGGCTCGATAATAAGCTTTCTGGCACTCCAAGTGTATTTTAGAGATTACAGATTTATATTTTAACTTTCTTATCAGACAATCACATAGATTCACTCTACTTTTTATATAGTACCAGATGTAACGAGAATGATGTAGTTAAAGCAAATGCTGACTAAGTATTGAATTAGTGAAAGCAACGCCGTTACGTTTCTAAGACAACTACATTCCAAGTTTAGACTCTGGGTTTTGTCATTTTGCTGGGCCAGTTCAAAGGGAACTTTTGGCACATCCGAGATCAGGGTTTGGCCCCTCTCACCCTCTGTTGTAAACTTGTTTGTTTTTTAATGAATGGGATATGCAATAATTGTATTGTTTATTACAAATTAAAATAAACAATCAAGTAAATTAGTAAATAAGGTTTTAGAAATAAATCAAAATAATGTTTTAAACAAACTATAGTAAAACCATAAGAATAGGTGATCATATGAACAAACTGTGTCAAACACGTAATGTATATAATAATGAGTCAAAAGTATGTACTTGAAAAAAATTAACAGTAAACTAAACACACACACTTTTGTACGACATTAATATTACATGACAAAATGTAAAGATTCATTTAATGTGTTATAGTGAATTTGCATATAACTATGAATAAAAAACCTAAAAAGAAAATAACAAACTTAATATCGTATTTTGTATTTACATTAACCCTAGAAGCGGCAGTGTTAATTAAAATGGATTTTTTTGGCATTTGCAAGCATTTTTTCAAAAATTTGCCAAATATAGTATGTAGTTATATCCCAATCTAAAACTGTTCCATAGCTTTTTTGTAGAGAAATAATTCATTATAACCAGTAAAAAATGTATTGATGTAAAATTTATAAAGTTATTAGCTCAAGAAACTAAAAAAGTTCAAGTTTTAGCCTACATAAAAATTGGTAAACATTTTTTGTAATTTTTTTCAAAATGTACAAAAGTTTTGTAAATTAGTTTTAAATAGAACTGTATAAAAATATATATCTATTTCAAATTTCTTAATTTGAAAACACCAGTTTTTATGTTCCTACTACAATACTTCGAACAAAACTAGGCCTAGTTTTAATAGTAATTTAAGAATACAGTAAGACCTCGATAATCCGGCAGACCCGATAGTTGATAATCCATCATCTTGAAAATTTGCATTCATTAAAAAAGGCAGTTTTTGTAATTATTGAGTGATTTAAGCCCGGTCTACACTGTCTGTTGGCTCCGCATCCGTTAAAAACAGTGTGTAAAAATCTACTGCTCGATAAACTTGTCCAAAACAAACATTTCAATCAAAATTTCTCTTAAAAATCAAACCGATTCAAAACAATGTGCTCTCGTCGTCCTTTAAAAACGTTAAAGGGACCGTTTAACATTTTGTTGCTGACAGTATTTCGTTGTACGTATTCCACTTAATGAAGATTATTTGAACAAATTAAAGTCTTTTGAAAAAATTGAATTTCTTGTAAATAGTTGTTTGATTTAAAACCGCTTTCAGGATGTCTACTAGTGACACCCTATCAGTGACTTTTAGGGTATAAATTTAGTTTATATAAGTCTATTCTGTATAATTTAAAATCACTTATGTCTACTTTTCGTAGTAATAGACCCAATTAGTGTGTTTTAGTCGATTGTCTCGATTGTTCAAACATCTAGAGCATCAAACAATCGCGCATCACTACACTGCAACTTGTCTGCTCCTCTGTTCCCTACTACGCCCATACTCCCCACTTACTGAACGCTGTTCCTGTTTATATTCATGTTACGGCAAAAAAGACATTGAAACAACATAAAACACATAATTACTCCGCTTCATATATGCTCAAAATTATTTTAAAGGCTAGATATGTCTTATAAAAAACTAATCAGGTTATTATAGGAAAAATATTTTATCATCTTGAAGCCCAGGGCTATGATCAAAATTATAACATCAGCGTGTCACTCGCACGATAGTGTAGTTATACGGAACCTTTTTTTTTATATTTGTTACAATCCAGCGCTCAGAGAGCTTATATTATAAATATTTTATGTACAAAATGATTTTGTTTTAGGCTGTTAAAATTTATTTCCATGACCTTTCACCAAAATACATGACTTTTCCACGACTTCCGTCATCCCTTACTAAAATCCGTGACTTTTCCGTGATCAGTAGACACCCTGGCTTTGCACGGTTTTAAAGCGAAAGGGTTTCGAAGAATTTGTGACAGGCTGGAGTAAAAATAGCAAACCCCCACCACGTACAGTACTGACTAACGGAAGCCATCAACAAAGGGGAATGGAGCCGTGCCTACCTGAGGCCCATCAGTTAGCGGCAATCTCTCTACGCAGTTAATGTTACATAGTTTCAACGTGTAATTTACGTGTTCATATATAGTACATGTGGGTTTATTTATAGTTCATTCCCTGTTTAAACCATTTTAAAGGAAGACCTCGATAATCCGGCATCACCGGATCCCTGAGCGTGTCGGATTATCGAGGTCTTACAGTATATGTTTTGCCAAAAAATGAAAGATTGTTATAACAAAGTGTAGAGAATAAATCAAAGAATTGAACTGTATACTTGTAAATTATTATTTCATAAAAATATTTGACTTAATTTGACTTAAATCACAAATTTAGATCAAACAAATTAAACCTCTCACGGACGCATTCTATACATATCCTGCCGGCCTTTACAGTTGGACAACGCTTTGCGAGACCCCGTGAGAACTCTGCGTATTGAATTCAACAAATGTCTGTATTTCCCAGTACTGTACGAATAAAATCGTAACAGTAAATGTGCTTTACTTTACACGAATCGAAAGATTTAAGTTTTGTCTTCAAATAGATGTAAACATATCTATACAAATATATCGAATTGTAATAATTTCGATTGCACAATGTGCTTTCTCATTGGTTGGAAATTGTAAATTTGCAAGGGTTTTCAGAAAACTTTATATTTTCGGAACTATAAGAGTCACGATTGATTGGAAGACAGGTTTAGAAAGTTAAAATCTTGACGAATCCAAAGGTATCTTTATATTATTTTCAAAACAATTCTGTCGAGCGATATTGAGCCTTAGAGAAGTGACAAAGTTGAGTAATATCTTTGTTTTTTCGCGCGGTTTTAGAAAACTATAATTTTAAGTTGATGATTGTGTATGTAAATATACGTTTTAAAAAACATTTGTAAATACAAAAATTAACGTTTGAAACATTTCCTTTCTAATGATTTTTGTTTTATTGAGATTGGATGATTTTTAGTGGGTGAAATATTCTGTACAATCAGACTTTACAAAAGTGCTGTCTCGGCTCGCTGAGACGACACTGTAGTGTTGTCTGCCGCTTGTAGGGTTAAATAAAAACTGACAATAATAAGGATCATATAAAAAACTTTTTATAACCAATCTTTCTCGCATTAAGCTTCGAAAAATTGAATCAGTATGAATAGTGTTTAAAATTTGGTTTTCAATTGCCATTGCTGCCATTCCACTAAGTTGGTCCTGAGAATTTTTGCAGGTAATTTTTGGAAAAACTCCTTTCTCCGCTGGCCACTGATATCGAAAGGGTAAGCAAAATTTTTCAGGCAACGTCATACACATTGGGAAAAATATCAATTACACGGTTTGTTGTACTATAAGACAGTTTTGTTTTGGGGCAGGTGTCTTTGGACAAGATTGGAGCTAAAGTGTTGATTTCCCCCAGCAGTTCATCTCCATTGACGTCAATCTTGCCAATTAGCTGTGAAAACTGATTGCAGGTTTTTACACTTTTCTCTGATTGCAATATTTTTACATTTTTGACACTAGATGCAGTATGCGCTGAGCTACTTGTTGTTTTGGCAGGGGTTTTATGGACGTTATAATTGACTGTCTTTTGCTTTGCGTGCTAAGTGCTGAGCAATAATAATAAAATATCGAGATTTAATGCTTAATATTTTTAAATATTCAAGGATGCCAAAGTTAATATTTAAGTTTAATAGCGCCGCAAAATCTAAATATGATTTTAGAAATAGAAAAAAATGTATCGATTGGGCCTCGGCCCGGCCCTGGTCACCTCCGGCTACATTGCACATGCTATAACATGGCTTTCGCAACGTTACACAACACTCTACATTTTACAAATAGAGCATTAACCTACAAAGTTTTATTTAAGCATGCTAATATTTAAATGATTGTAAAGGGTGAATATGTTTTGAAAAAACTTACTGCAGAGTGCAGCGCTATAGAGCCCTCCATCACAAACAACTACTGGTAGTAAAGTAATAACAAGATGAAAAGATGGAACACTTTTTCGAATTTCGGCTCTTGTTTCGTTTTAAATAAGTGTCAAAATCGGTTTTCCCGTACCCAAAAACATATAAAACGATAACCCACTCCGTATATTTCCAAAATGTGACCCTGATGCTCTTCAACTTTTTTACTGTCAAAATCGGTT
The DNA here is from genome assembly GCA_018207615.1 of Philaenus spumarius. Taxonomy (NCBI): domain Eukaryota; kingdom Metazoa; phylum Arthropoda; class Insecta; order Hemiptera; family Aphrophoridae; genus Philaenus; species Philaenus spumarius. Next base: position 66,066 of record JAGFPH010005469.1, on the reverse strand, counting down.
TTCTACCCATAAACATATAAAACGATACCCCACACTGTATTTTCAAAATTTTGACCCAATATTTTCAAAATGTTGACCCAAAAACGTGACCCCACGCGCAAAGACTTTTTAACTCTCAAAATCAGTTTTCCCGTACCCAAAAACATGTAAAACGTTTCCCCACACTGTATATTTAAAATGTTTACTATATATTTTCAAAATTTTAACCCAAAAACGTGACCCCGATGCGCTACGACTTATGCTAGAAAGCTTTTCAACTCTCCGCAATAAAATTACGAAGATTTTTGCACCATCAGAAGAAGTTTTCTACGACGTCTGTGAGTACTTATATCGTGTTAATAGACAGACACACAAAAATTATTGCTTGATTTCAATACTTTGGCATTTTAATGTGAGCCGAAGTAAATGTCACTAATTCTCTTCATAAAAATATCTAGATGCTTGACTAAGGCAATGTTTTTAATCATAAACTATTTTTTAGATTTATTGTAGAAATCACTTAGCAATTCTCTCATCTTGTAAAATATTTGTCATGGGCATTCAACTTTTGATACAACTATATTACTGCACTGTTAGTCCTTTACTTATAAACTTATTATGTTTACGTGATTGTTCGCAAATCAAAAAGTGTATAAACTAAAATACTGAGTGGGCATTCAAGTACTACGCTATTTTTACAATGTCTTAAATAGTGTTGAATTAAGGTTGTTAATATTGTACAGTAGAATTCCTCTTGTCTGCCGCTCCGGTTGATCCGACCGTTCTCCAGCCGAAATGTTTGACTTACATCCCATCGCGCCATTTTTGTTTACTTGCTGTTATCACTTGTCCGCTTTAGTGCTCCTTCATCTGTCGTATCGTTTCTGTGGTTGTGTGTGTTTTTTGTACTGTACTGTGATGCAGTTTTTAGTGCGTACTGTTCGTTGGTTTTACAACAGTGTTCTTCTGTGTTCGTTACAGTGTATTTGTTTTACATTGTGTGTACAGATGTGTGCTTTTTCAACATGTCAGGAGAGAAGCGTTGATCGTTGGATCCCAAATGTGACGGATTATAGGGGTTCTACTATACTAAACGAAAGTATCTCCCCTTCTCACCTTTTAGCCAATAGGGGACCACCTACTGTTGTCATTAAATGTTTTTGTTTCCCAGAGTTGAGAACAACCAAATTTTATAAAATCCACGCAAAAATCTGAGAGTACCAGAAATTTTTATTTTCAGAACCAGGCCATGTTTATATTTTTTTAGCATTACAAATCTGCTCAAAATTAGAATTCAAATATTTGAAGTAAGAGGTTGAGTAAAATAAATCAAATTGGTATATTGTTATAAGTATTATTTATAAGTATTATTTAAGAAAACAAGTTAATGACAATTAATATTTTGATAGAAAGTAGTGTTTTCGGTTTTTTTTTTATTGAATTCTATTTGTTTACTAGGATGAAAAACAAAGAATTGAACAGATGGGAGGCACTGTCCTCTTTTGGGGAATCTGGAGAGTTAATGGACAGCTGGCTGTCTCACGTGCTATTGGTAAGAGTAATGTAATTTATTTGATTTTTACTGAAGGTGCACTTAAATATAATATCAGGATAAGATTTAGTACTTCCTGTCAGAGTATGTCAGATAAGAGATTTTAATTTATAGTCTTACATTTCTAGTCTTAAGAGAAAAGAATAAAACGCTTTCCATTAGGTTTTACAAAAACAGAATTTAATGAGAACGGTTTATGATTGTAATACATGTGAGTTTCAGGGATTTAATAACGTAAAGGGAGGAACAAAGTAAATTTTGGATGAATTAGCCTAGGTAAAAGACCACATTTTTGTAGAAAATTAATAAACATAGAAATCTAAAGGGGAATGCAGACAAACTTATTTTTATAATAATTAATGCATAAAAAAGTAATTTAAAAAGTAAATTTTAAACTTTAAAGAGAAAAATAATGCAGATATGTTTATTAAAATAAAGGGACTACGTCATCGGAAAATAGCCTCAAGCGACGGGTGCAGCTTATTATCAAACAGACTTTAGCCTCGGAACGGGTAGGAGGTGAAGCAAGACGAGATAAAAGCACAATCATGATTGGTAGAAACAGATCACGTGAAATGACGTAATCGTTCGCATAAGGTAGTTGGCAGAAGAGACGCTTCTTTCTCACTTACTGCAGAAATGTCTGGCAAGGTGGTGGTGAAATGTTTTCACAAGTATAATTTTGCGGTATTCAAAGGCAGAATACAAGTAAATCATGTTCAAACTTTAGTAGAGACAGTGTTACGAAAGAAAAGTGTTAGATGGCATAAATCGTACGATACAAAACGAAATAATTCGACTTTGTAACTTTTAGAAGGTGTGTGCCGGCTTGTAACAAATTAATGGCCGACAGGCGGGAGTGATATCCACGTGAACAAGTGTTTCCGAGGTGAACTATGCTTAAAGAACTAAGTGACGTAATTTCAGTGAGGCTAAACTTTTACAAATAATAAACTTAAAAGGGGAAATTTTAAGTAATAGATAAAATCAATATAAAATCATTTTAGTGTGTTGTAAGTTTTTTAGAGTGCACTATAAAACAAAAAACGTACGTAAGTAGAAAATCTCATTATATTTAAGTCTGCATTCAAAAAGGTTTTAGTTATTTTAAATTGTTGTATGTTCAAATTTAGTAGTAATAGTAAGAATGAATGTTTGAGTGATTGCATTACTAAGATTAACTATGGTTTGCCAATTTCATTTAGTTTGTTCTGTGTGTTTGAAAACTGAAATGGGGCATTAAAAAACTAATGCCAACTATTATGTTTCGTTGATTTGAGTCTTTTCCCTTCCTGGTAAAGTACTTCATGGTAAGAATGAACCTTGTTAACAAATTAGAGTAAGTGTAGCTTTAAGATGAATCAAAATGGCGTCAGTTGTTAGCCGCAGTTATGGGTTCCGGGAGAGGGGATCTGTATGCAGAATACAGATCTCGTCTTTCCGGAATCAGCAGCCCAGTAGTTGGCAACTGTACGCACAGATGTTCAAACGAACCTGCGTAACAAAGATTTGGTCGTCAGCTGTGTGATTTACAACCACAGATCTGACGACAACATAACCTATTTTCAATTTTGGGGTTATGTTTGATTGTTTTTGTTATGGTTAGGGGAATAAAGATTCATTGAATAAAAATAAAATAATTAATAAAATAATAAGTTATACAAATTGAAGATATGATAATACAAGTAATTGTTACGCAGCAAAAGGTTATTTTTTTGTATAAATTGAACTTAGAAAAAACTTGTTAAAATTTGATTTATTTTATTTTCATTAATAAATTTGTTTGTAAACGGCTGGCAAAGCGACAGCACGTTACAAAATGGCACCCGAACAGGGACCATTGTAACAGTGAGCCGCCAGCACGTTACATGATGAATCCATTGTTGATGTTTAGTCAATTTACGTTTAACAGTTTACCGAATTTCTTACGAAAAAGAAGCCATTTTATCAATTTATTTTGATCTTGTATTATTTATCATCGGTCTTTCTTTTGTGGTGAATTTTATAATTTCAATATGGAGAGTGACAAGAAACTTTCTGCACTGGGTACCACTGACCTTACTGCACTACTTAGCAAAGCCCTTATATTCTACATCTTCCAAGGATTTTTTTCATTTAACGCCTAATAACCATGTGTTAGATTGCAATTATGACTCGGCAGATCCAGCCACCATCAAAATTTGTATGTAGAATTTTATTTAGAACTAACTGACCTGTGCGAAAATTTCGCAAGTTAGGAGTACCTACCTGATTCAATACGCTGATTTAATTCAGTTAGTTACGTTTATTTATTTACGTTGGTTTATAACGCTCTACGTTGATTTAAGTTGATTGATTTGCATGATGGATTACACTTGCATATAAGAATGTAAACCATCTAACAGCTGTCATGTAAGTTAAAACAGATTGTTAATAGATGGTGCTTTTCATTAGGAACCATATGAAAGTTTTTAATCAATTTTTGTAACAAAAACATTAATTTTAAGCTGTTTGTCTATTTTTCATCAGTAGCGGGGAACATAAGCTTTAAAATGATGTTTGAATCATTAATTTTGATGAAGAATTAAAGGGAGATGTGGCATTGCCACAAACAAAACACCTTTGAGGAATAATATATTTATGTAATTTATTCCCATTCGACACAATACGGTGTTTCGTGTGCCATATGCATGATTGATAGGAATACTTTGCCATCTCATTTGTCGAAATCAATCCATCAAATTTGGAATTAAAAGAGCATTGATGTGCATTCCAACACATTATACCGATCCATCCGTTTCCCCTATTCGTAAAAGCAAAGTGGAAAATGTTGTAAATTTATTTGTTTGTTTATTTGTATTTTGCGTAGGAATACTAGAAAAATAATGTATCCGTTAATGTTCAATCTGTGAGAGAAAGCAGTGTTTAATAACACATACTACCATACATTGTCACGCATGCACATTTCAGTACGTTTACAGTCAGGGTTACGTCTGTAAGTCTCTATTTTCCGCCTTTATGAAGCTACCATATATTTGCTAGCGGAAGAATGAAAACTAGCAAACTCAATACTAATACAGTAGAGCGTCGAAAATCCGAACTAATTGGGATCGAGGGATGTTCGGATTACCAATTTGTTCGGATTTTTAAAAATAACTAAGCAAATGCCATTTAGGCTAAAATACAAGCCCTTTATCGATATTAAAGTGGTTAAACAGTACAAGCAGTAATGTAATTACAATACAGTATGTAAGACTACTTACATATTATGATTTAGAAGAACCTGCACGTACACAGTAGGGCCAATATGATTACACTTGCACATCTCAATTATAGTGCAGTACACAATTAAAAGTTCACTTGTACATTATAGTTAACACAAACGAAATATAAAAAAAATACTTACTATATAGTACACTACTGTATGTACAACACACTGTTATAATATTTACACAAAGAGAAATGAATGCACTTTCTGTATGTTTACGCTGTTTGTTTACTGCTAGCGCTCAAGCAATTTATGAGCGTGAAAGTGAAAATACTGACAGCCAGTCTGCTGTGAGGGCGTGTGACTCCGTGTGAGAGCAGGTGTTCAAAAAGAGATAATAATGTCAAACTGTGATGAAGATTTTTGTAAAATTTTTAACGACGCAATAATTGGAATTTGCGAAAACGAAAAAGGCAGGGGCTGCCTCGGAACGCGTTCGGATTTTTGACTTTTCGGATTATTGACGTTCGGATTATCGACGCTCTACTGTAGTGTCAGCTCTGCCACTTGGAGAGCTGTGGTCAACTCAGAAATATTTGTTCACTCCTGAAGAGCCTTAAACTTTAGATGGGTGCTCTACTGAAGTCGAGAGTGGGCATGTGCAAATTGAGTTTTTATTTAGTGCCATTAAAAAATTACCTGTTTTATGAACACAATGATTATTTTATCTTTAATACTATAGATATATTGTAAACAAATGAAACAGTTGGTTTCTATGTTGTGGTATTAACATTTAAAAACCAGTGGAATGGAAACTTAATAACACGCTGATAACAATATATCACCTATTTTAATTTATTATTCTTTATATTCAAACACAAAAATCCTTACAACAATATAATTTAGGTGTAGGCTACTGTTTTAAAAAAAAGTCTAAGAAATTTAATCAAAGTTAACCAAACGGTTAAAACTAAATAATTCGAACACGCAGCTGAACCGCTGAGGTGAGTTGAGCAAATTTCCAAAATTAAGTTTATAGGCCTATGTTTTAAGGTGTCAACCAAAAGTTTTGGGAAATAGGTCTATTCACGACGGTGCTGAATAGCTGCAAAATGCTTCGCACACCATTCCGCATATTTTGAGTATTTTCAATACACAATGCATTACGTGCTTCGCACGCCATTCCGCATATTGGGAGTATCTTCAGTACACAATGCATTGCGTGCTTCGCACGCCAACCCCATGGTAAAATCCACCACATAGCTTTGAACCGGGTACTTTTATGGTATTTTACGTTTTGATCGATTTTGGGGGAACCAAGCGACCTATAAAAAAACAAAATGTGCAGAAAAACATCCTACATTTATATTTGTAGAAAAAATCTAAAAAAGCATTTATTCTCGTATAAAAATCTCAAAAAATAGTAACTTCCGGTTAAAAAATGTGCTTCCGGTTGTTGGATTTTTTTTGGCTAACGAACTCGTCCGAGCGACATAGACAACCAACATGTGTACGAAATTTTGACCAAATCGGACTTAAAATGCAGCTGCTAGAGTGCGAACACATATATATATTGCAACGGATAAACCTTATGCAATGCGTGAAAAATTGAGTTTTGTTGTAAAACGGCAAAAATCAAGATTTCATAGCAGAAGTTGAGGTACACCCTATACTTAACTAGATTAGAATACGACAAGTCCCGGCCAACTGTACTGTGTCAACAGAGATGGACTTTTGTCCAGGAACTTGTTTCAAGTTGCCTGAAAGACTTAGAAAAATTAGTTATTTTTATACAGGAATAAGGTGTTAAATAAAAGTATAAAATTGATGAGTTTTATGGGTAAATGTGAAACACGGGAGGTGGAAACATTTGTTCATGGAAGTCACAATTTTGTAAAATAAAAAATGTTAAAGTTATAAAGAGTTAAAGTTATAGGAAATTCTCAAATTTCATCAAAATTAAATGAAAAAGATATTTTTGAAAAGCGTAAGAAAAATTGTATAAAAAATGTTAAATAACAAATTAAGGAATTTTTGGTATTTTAAAAGTTAGAGATAATTGTTAAAGTTTGAAGGTGAAAAAGCACCATAAAAAATGAAAAAGGGAAAATGAAAAAGTAAACAAGTTGTAAAGAAGTAGAAGTTTTATAAGATAAAAAGTTGATAAATTGTAAATTAATTAAAATAATAGGTGAGAAAGTTCATACCTATATTTTGCTAAAAATAGAATGAAAAAGGTGGTAAAAATAATAACATAGTGTTAAGAAAGTAGTAAGGGTATAAAATTGTAAATCTCAATCGAAAGTATCAATTTTAAAGTTAAAATTCAAATTCAAAAGTAAATGTTAAATTTGGCAAATTTTGCAAGTCCCAAAAACAGAAGAAAAATCTTCGGACAGAATGGAAATTTTGGCTAGTATATCATAAAATAATAACCAACATAGAAGAAAAAAGAAAAAAGATTTTCCTTCAAAACCAGAAAAGTTTGCGTGAGGAAAAACCGCGGAATACGCGAGGCAGCGCCATAAGCGAACCAAACGTAGTACGACCATCACTCAAGTTTGAGAAGAAAGGAAAATGTATCAGGAATACGATTACGAAAACCGCAAGTTCATAAAAGCAGTTAAAGGAAAACTACGAGGAAAATACGTAAGACAATAGGAGAAAATGTTAGGAGGGGAGATATAGATTAGCTGATGGCAAGGCCTAACGAAGAAGTTAGTGGGGGTAGTACCAACCTAAAACTTAAAGAAATTAATGCAAGTTGCATGGCAAGATATCGAACAAGGAATAGAAAAATAAGAAAGGCAGTTGGTACTCGGAAGGCGGCAAAGGAGGCTATATAAGCGGAGTACAGCGGGAGCCGTGTACCTATCTAACGACCTAGCTAAGGATCTACCAATCTCAGAGATATCTAACGACCTATCTAACGATCTATCACTCTATCTACATCTGGAAGCTATCGCTCATCTGGAATCTGGAATCGCTCTCTTTGAGTTTTTCTTTAGATCGACGTTGTTAGACGGATCTGCGATGTTATAGTAACGTACTTAGAAGCAGTGTTTTATAAAGACAGCAGTAAGACATGTGTCAATCAAACAGTGAACATTTTAATTAATTATAATATTATGCGATATAATATTTCAAGTAACATTTTTCATTAAAATTTTATCAAACGTAAATACGAGTTAAATGAACAAAGACAGTGTAAAATCAGTTAGTATTACAGACAGTGAAAAAACGATTGGACAGTTTGAGTGAATTACGCTATAGTTAATTATATAGCGGGTGCGTCAAAAAATCTATAAATGACGTAGTCTACAAGAATCACAGGACTGATGTAATGACAATAACTGGAACCACACATGGACTTTGAAGGACTACTGGAATAAGAAGCGGAAACCAAATCAGGGAAGGCGTTAAACCAAATCAGGGAAGGCGTTAAAAGACATCAGGGAAAGTCAAACCAGGCAAAAGCTGAGACCACGAGAGACGTTCAACCGCACCAACGATAACCGGACTTCAGGGAAGCTGTATTTCCATCAACATTCTTGGGAAAGGTGTTCAGAGTCCAGGGTCGCAGTAATAAAAGGTCTGTCAGAAAAGTTACGATATCCCTTATTAAAATATTGCCTGAGTTAAAATTAAATAATTATTGATACTGGGTTGAGATAAAAAATTAGGTTTTTCAAAACATAAAATTATTAATCTTGTAAGTTAAATATATAAAATCATTTTCATAATTAAATAATTAAATAATAAATATTAAAAAGGAAGGAATAATTAAGTATAAATGAATAATAAATGGTTCTACCTAAAAGAGTTAAAATTTATGTAAATAGTAAATTTAATTTAAAATTTATGTTTTTGTAGTGGAAAGAACCACAGAGTATTTTGAGTTTTTTATTGAATAAATTTTCTTTTGATTTCAATTAATATAATTAATTTACCTTGTTCAAGAGATTCCTATTATCTAAGTATCATATATGATAAGTTGTTTTCAGTGTATGATCAATATTGAAGGACGGAAACGCAAAGTTGGCATTTCCAACGAAATTTCACAAAGCACAAATAATTTAATTATTCTAGGTAAAGTTCCACTGTTCTCACTCCTCAGAGATTGTCAAATAAATATAATATTAATTACTGAGCTGAGCAAATTTAAAGTTAATAGTAACTTGAATAACTGGAAGGAATTTAATAAAATATTTTTATTTAAGGTGACTATAGGCATAGTTATCTTAACCAGAGTTATATCACCTAGGCTATTAAAATTAATTTGCCTTAAACTTCCAGTAGGTGATATAATCTCTTTATTCTGTAACAAAGTAGGGAAATCCTACAGACAGACAATAGCGTCGGGTCTACATTGCAGAGGTGGCTCCCGAACGTCATAAAAAAGGTCTGTCGTTGCAGGGTTGACGTCGCAACGCGGGGACAAAAGGAAAACAAACTTCCTCCCCCAGCGTCGTGCAACTCGTGCGTCGTTGCAGAGTTGGCGCCCACCGGTGTGGCTTGATTTAACGGAAGGTTAAATAAAGTCCAGAACTGACAGAATAAATTATTTGTGCTTATATGTATGTGTTATAATAAGAATTAAGTTAGATTGTGTAAACATACTAGTGAATTTGATCAACATTAAATATTTCCCGGGTTTGGTATTCCGCAGTTTAAGAGGGGGAGTAGGCCAAGCACCTTAGAAATAATTTGTCGCGGTAAAAACGTAAATAGAAAAAGGGGGTTTTCAAAAAAGTTAAGAAAAATAAAATAAAAGTAGTTAGGCTACGAATATTTTACTTCCGACAAATAAGGAAAAATTTCTAAGAGCAAAATGGCGAACAAAGAACTTAAAGAATTTATGGAGATGCTAAAAAAAGAGAAAGCGGAAGAAAAACAGTTAAGAGAAAGAGAGAAAGCGGAAGAGAAACAGTTAAGAGAAACAGAGAAGGCAGAGGAGAAACAATTAAGAGAAAGAGAGAAAGCGGAAGAGAAGGAAAGAAAAGAAGAAAGAAGGCGGCTAAAAGAGGCTAAGATAGAAGAAGATAAAGCGAACGAAAGGAGGTTGCGAGAAGAAGAGCAGAAACAATTATATACATTAATTTCAGGAAAATTGGAAGGAGTATCGCAGGAAATAAATGTAGAAAAAGAAAGGTGTTTAAGTCAACACAAACAGGTAGAAGAAAGGCTTGAGGATATTGTAGGCAGTATACAATTGTTAGAAGAATCTACCGGGGTAATTAAAAAGAAAACTGATGAAAATTTTAAATTAATTACAAATAGGGTAACGAAGGTAGAACAAAAAGTGTTAGAATTAGGGGGACAGCCAGGTATGGTTAGGAGCCTGGTAATGCCGAGATATGAGGGGGAGTGTAAAAAAATAGAATTTTGGGGAAATCCACACGAACGCCCTCAGCAATTTATAAGGGAGATAGAAAATTTGATCGAGGAAACTAATCCATTTTTTAGCGATCAAGAAAAGTTAAAGTTTGCAGTGCGACAATTAAGGGGTTGTGCATTAGAATGGTGGCAAGTTATGCAAACAGAAAATATAGGGTACACAGGGTTTAAAGAATGTTTTTTAAAAAATTATTGGTCGTTACAGAAGCAAAAATTAATAAGAAATAAAATAGAATATGGGAGGTATAATGATAATAGTAATCTTACGCGAGCAGATTATTTTTGTAAGTTAGTAAACAAGGCTAGAGATTTAGATCCACCGATTCCGGAGGGATATTTAGTGTTTACTATATTCCAGCACTTTAATGACCAGATTAGGTTAGCGGCAATGGGAAAGCATAGCGAGACGGTTAGAGAAGCCATACAATTTCTAAATAGTATAGATATGATGGAGGAAGCGCGTAGGGGAAATAGGCCTACAGGAACGCCGAATAATAATAATAATAACAGGCAAAACCCCCAACCCTATCCGAAACCTAACCCGCAATCCTATTCGCAAAACCCAAGAAATACCGTACACCCTAATAACCCAAGACCCGGTCCATCAAATCAAAATCCTAATTCAAAGCCGAAACAGGGAAACTAGGAAAGGAGGTTCTGAAAAATAGGCTTCGGAGTTTTAGGGCTGATGATATAACTAAAAATCAAATAAATAAAGTAAATAGAAGGGGCGAAAAAATAATTAAGAGGGAGTTAATTAAAAAACCGGAAAACACGGTAATTAAAAATGAAACGGCAGTATGTGTACAGAAACCCTTAAGTAATATACACTATAATATTCGCGAGGATTTGTTAGATAATGAAGGGGAGGAAATTATTAAAGATAAACCAATAGAGGAAATCCCGGCGATATTAGTGGAAATTGGTCATTTACAGGCTATTATGGAAATAGACACTGGATCTGAAATAACAGTTATGCAACAGGATTATTACGAGCAGCTGAAAGCGGAAGGAATACCAATAATGGAACTTCCAGTAGCAAACGTAGAAATAATTGGAGCGCTTAAAGGTAAAGTTCAAAAAGTACACCGCCAAATTATGTTAAAATATAAAGTTAAAAATAAAGAAATGGATTTAAAATTATTAATAGTGAAAGGGTTAAAATCCAGAATACTTATAGGGTGTGATGCATTGTATGAAATGCAGGCGAAAATAAATATGGAGAAAAGATTTATAAGGTGGTCATACGAAGGAATAATATATGAGTTACCATTTATAAATAAACAAACGGCAATAAGTCAAATTAAAGGGAAGTGTTTAAAATTAAGGGGTGAAAATCAAATAAATAAGCAGGTTAAAAAATCAATTAAATTAAATGATAAAAATGAAGGGAACCTTATTAATAATAAACAAGCAATTAACGTAAACAAAAGTGTAGAGAACGCGAAGGCGTTAATTAGCTTAAACGGATTAAATCAAGTAGCGGGAGAAACAAAAGCGGGAAGTAAAATGGCGCAGCAAGACGGGAAAACAACAGGATGTAGGGTTAAAACGTTAGGAGGCGTAGAAGGGTTGAAGAATGAGAGAAATTCACTTCAATGGAGATTAAGGGAAAAGAAAAGGAAGGAGTTCATCGCCAAAGGGTTCACAAAGGAAACCAGGGATGAAGAGGCGCGTAAGAATAAAAATAAAATAAAATTTGATATAAGGGGGAATAATTATAACGTTGTTAACCGTAATCCAAAAATAAGTTGTAGTCAAAGCATAGTCCAAACAAAAACTTCACTAAAGCACTGTTACACCACGCGAAATAATCCAATTAACAATAGTATCAAACGAATATACAAAAATTATGCAAATCATTCAAACACTGAGTATAATGAGATGCGTAAAAACCATAGCGATTTAGGCCGAAGGAACAAGTCAACTAAAACTCGTTTTAAAAGCAACACGGATTCTATAAGAAATACTAACGGTAAAGAAGGTGCGTTTGTTAGAAAGCATACGAAGATAAAAGAAAATGTAGGCCTAATCTCGAAAAAAAAAAAAAAAGCAAAAATGGAAAGGGAAGGTAATACGAGACCGTACCAAGGCCGATGTCGAGCGACTACGCAAACACAGCTGATAGGATGTAAACAAATCAAGCTAGGCGATTCGCAAGGTCATGCTACGATACTTAATACAAGGGAAGAGGGGATTTTACAGGAGTTAATTGAGAAATATAAGTCGATATTTTCAGAACGGCCTGGCTTATCAAAATTATATGAACATGAATTAAAGTTGGAAAAAACTGAAACTTTTGTAAATAGAAACTACCCCATCCCAATGAATTATAGAAAAAAAGTTAGGGAGGAACTGGACCAGATGCTGGAAAACAATATTATAGAGCGATCTAGGACACCTTATATAAACCCAATGGTGACTGTTGTGAAGCCGGACGGATCGATACGATTGTGTATGGATGCCAGGAAACTAAACAAAATAATAACTCCAGATTTTGAAAGTGCACCGCCTATAGATGATATCTTAAGGAAAGGACGGCGGAAAAAATACATAAGTAAAATTGATTTAACTTCGAGTTTCTGGCAAATACCGCTCAAACCAGAATCAAGAAAATACACAGGATTTTTGTTTGATAACAAAGTTTATAATTTTAAAGTGGTACCGTACGGCCTTCAGAACTCTTTATCGGCCTTGATACGAACTGTAGATATTACGTTAGGTAAGGAAATAGAAGAGTTTACGTTAAATTATGTCGACGATTTGCTATGTTTGTCTGAGACGTTCGAAGAACATATACAGCATCTGGAACAAATATTTCAGAAATTCAAGGAAGGAGGTTTAACCATAAATCCTAAGAAGACAGTTTTCTGTCAGGAAGTAGTAAAGTTTTTGGGTTTTATATTCACACCAGAAGGAGTTAGCACTGATCCGGAAAAATTAACAACCATAAGAGATTTTCCAGAACCACGTACAGTAAAACAGCTACAATCGTTTCTGGGGTTTGTTAATTATTATTCGAGATTCACAGAAAAATATGCAGGAGCAACAAGACCACTGTATAAGTTGTTAAGAAAGGGACAAAAATGGATATGGGACGACGAAATGAAAAAAGCGTTTCAAGATGTTAAGAGGTTGTTTATAGAAGCGGTGGTTATAGCACATCCGGAAGAAGGAAGGGAAACCTATCTGCAGACAGACGCAAGCACAGGTGCTATAGCTTGTCAATTATATCAGCTAGACAGGAATGGTGCAAAACAAATAATAGGTTTTGTAAGCCGAACTTTAAAACCGTACGAGAAACATTATACAATCTGCGAGTTGGAGTTGTTGGCGATTGTGTATGGCTTGCAGAAGTTTCGTCCGTTAGTAATAGGAGCTCCGCTAAATATAATTACCGATAATATGGCACTGAAATTCCTAACATCATGTAAGTTCCAAAACAGCAGAATGAGAAGATGGATACTCGGTATACAAGAGTATAACCCAAATGTGCAACACTGTACAGGAAAGGAAAATGTACCATGCGATGTGGCAAGTAGGATGTATGGGAACTGTACGGGAGTGGAAGATAAATGCAAATTAAAAATACAAGAAATAAGGATAAAGCCAAATTTAAGAGAGTTATTTGTAAATTTTAGAGACTACCAAATTAGAAATTTAGAATGCCGTGAGAAAATAAATAATATAGAAAATTATCCAAATTTTATAATAAGAGACAATGTGTTATGTTCCACAATAAACAATAAAACAAGAATAATAGTACCAGAGGAAGTAATAGAAAGATTTGTGCAAGGTATACATGAGACATATGGGCATATAGGCCGAAACAAAATTTTCAATATGATAAGAAGAAAATGGTAGATAAAAAACATGCTAGCAAAGATTTTAGAAGTGATAAAACGGTGCGATATCTGCGAAAGAGCAAAATAGGTTATATGTAGGTCCATATAGAATTGTTGAAAGGAGGGGAAGAAAAACATATGTACTTGCAGACATACGGACAGGAAGAATAAAAGGAAAATATGATGTACGCGACCTAAGGCCGTATATACAATAATAGAAAGAGTTGTAGATAGAAATCATTGTCAGATGTAAATAGTAGTGTAGGAATAGTTTAATTTGTAAATATACAGAGTACAGTAGTGCATTGAATTTATTAGAACGATAAACGAGGCTATGAGAAAGGCATAGGCCTAATACAAAGTTCATTGATAAAGTGTAACAGTGAAAGGACGGAAATGGAATGGGGAAGCAAGTTGGCTGAAACTAAACACAGCTGATTGAGTCGAAGGGTCGTTGTACTTAGGCCTACGGCAATGAATGGAGGTAAGGCAACCAAGGTCGATTATCAGCTGTGACGAAAATAAACAATGCAAGTGTATTTTGTAAATGACAGATGTAGAGTGAGATACAGGGTGACCTGAAAGGAATGGGCACCGAAACAAATTTATGAATGATTGTTGTTAGTAAAGAAGCAACAGTTAAAACGTCTAATGACATCTTAAGACAAAAGAAAGGTGGTTGCTATTCGGAGTAAGCGAGTTTAGGGGCTTACGCGTTGTTTGCAAGAAGCAAACGTGAAAAACGAAGGTAGAGGAGTGTTGTATGTTAGGAGGCAACAATTTTGCGGATGAGCTGAAAAAAGAGTAGGCAATAAGTTATTAAAATTTTCTAAAAAACCAAGTAAAGGTGAAGAAAATTGGAAAGTAAGCGGATGTAATGAAGAAATAGTAGTAAAAGAAATTGAAAAAGTAAAAGGGTAAATAAAGTTTGGTCTGACCAGCCAAAGAAGTAAGTAAGAAAGCAATGGAGAGATAAAAGGAATATTCGTAGGCTAATGAAGGTAAAAATAAAATAAAATTGTTAAAGTAAAATAATACGCGAAAAATAATGATGATCAAAGTTAGTAGTATATGTTAGGTTAGTCAACCCAGTATATTTTGATATAATTGTAAATATAGGGTAACCAGGCAAGTGTTTTAAGTCCCCAAAAGACAAAAATTGACAATATAAAACAAAAAGTGTGATTAATGTATTTCAGTGGACGATTACTCCAAAAAAAAAGGAGAAAATGTTATTATAAAATGTATGTTTTCAGTGGACGAACTCTCAGAGCGAGAAACCAAGGGTAATAAAAAATTGTAATTGTAATAAAATGTATATAAGTTTACAGGAAATCGATACTTCCAAATGAAGTAAGTTAGAAATATTGAAATGTATGTGAAATATGAAAATTGGTGTGTATATAAAAATATGTAAAATTTCAGGAAGACTTCGAGATAAATGTAATTAAAATAAATTTATGGTATGTTAGAGTAAGTAAACTATGTACAGGTAGAACCAAAAAAGATAAGAGGGTAAGGAAAAAAGAGTTTTGATTCCTTATTCTTTCTGTGAGAATAACTCATCTTTAAGAGCGGGAGTTTGCAACGGATAAACCTTATGCAATGCGTGAAAAATTGAGTTTTGTTGTAAAACTGCAAAAATCAAGATTTCATAGCAGGAGTTGAGGTACACCCTATACT
>JAGFPH010005469.1:37709-50323 GCA_018207615.1 Philaenus spumarius | reverse complement strand
ATTGAGATTCAGTAAATGAAAGTACTAACAAGATTGTCCAGTAAGTTTAAAATAAATACCTAAATATATCGTATAAGTACAGATTGACAGAAATGTATAAATATTTTTTTAAAGAATATTCATGGGCGCCCAGAGGAGGCCACCCCCCCCCCCCTAGCTCCTAAGGAAAGGAAATATGTATATTATTAATAATTATAGTCAGGTATTTTTCTTTAAAGAGATTAGCACTAAAATATGTTTTATTTGTTATGTGCCGTTTGTTTTTACATATACTTATTTTATTTTTTACAAGAGTTCAAGCATGAGCTGCTGGGTCACAACTTGTGAGCCTCTAGAAGTATTCACTGATGGTGTAAAGGTACAGACTCAATGCTGTGTGGGTTAATATTTCACCTGAACAGCCAAATTGGCTTCCAAAATTTTAAATGTTTTCTTGGGGAGGCTCCTTAACATGTTCACTGCTTCACGAATTTTGTATGTCCTATGCTAGGAGCTGACCTTTTATTTTTTACTTTCTCCGCCCTATACTTAGTATATGGAGAAAGTATTGTTTCGTCCAAAATTTCGAATTTGAATTTTTAGTGGAATTATCTGTTTTGGTGCTCCTTGAACTCCAAAAAATTGTTTAGTGGAATTATATGTGTTGGTGCTTCCTGAACCCAAAAATATTTTGAGTGTAATTATTTGTTTTGATGCTCCCTGAACCCAAAAAAGTGGTTTTTTGGTGATGTCTGTATGTGTGTCTGTTACGATGTGTACAGAGCTGGAGACCATACCAACGGTCCGATTTTGATGAAATCTGATATGTAGATGTAGTTCTGGAATGTCTCCAGGCATTTTTTTTTATTTTTTCAAATTTTTGATTTTTAAAGGGGTTTTACCCCCAAAAAAATGGGCAAAAAACGCAAAAAATCCATATTTCTCAAAAACGGAATTAACGATTTGATAAAATTGGGCTTATTTGAAATGTACCCTACCATATTCAAAAAACCCAATCTTTCTAAAAATTCTCGTTTAGGCAATAATAATAATAACTGATTTTTGGGGGTTTTTGGCCAAAAAGGGGGTTGTTTTTCAAAATTTTCCAAAATCATTTTTCGTGCATCTATACAGGCCTAATTGACATGTATGGTGCAAATTTGTTCGAAATCGATCGAATAGTTTTAATTATAATAATAGTTATTAGTTTTATTCTCCTACTTTAATGTGTCCCCCCCCCTCCTACTTTATTACAATTATGAATCACAGTGAATATGTTTAATAATTTAAATACGTTTGTGAGAAAGTATATGGCAGTTCCTGGTACTAAGAAAGGATTTTTATTATTTATAGTCTAAATGAGTAGAATTTTTACGTAATAATCATTAATATTTCAAAACGGACGCACATGTGCATCCATAGCATATAGGCTTAAAATTGGAGTGCGAAGCACACAATGCATTGCATATTGAAAATAATCCCAATACAGGGGTTGGCGTGCGGAGAATGCAATGCATTTATTGAAAATACTCCCAATACGGGGGTTGGAGTGCAATGCACTGTGCATCGGCCGCTTCTCATAGTGTTCAGAGTCAAGCTCACATGTGCGTCCTTAGCAGTGAACGTGTTACGCCCCATACCCTGGTCTAGCCCCACCGTAGGAAATATCATATGGGCGTCCATGAGTATATTCTAATATAACAACTAAATATAAACCAATCACATTCTGTTTTATACTAAAAATATTATTTTGACATATTATGGAAACATAGGTTTAACAATTAAATAATTACTTTCATTGAACACATAATCACACATGCCAGCAAACACCCTTCATGGCATTAATTTCCTCGTAAAAATAGGATCAACTAGATGCGATCATAGTATCAGTCCAATCAACTGCGACGTAAAATGTAGTTTGAAATGATTGTATAATGAGACAATTTAAATTCTGGAAATGGCACTATTCTAATACATTGAATAGAACACAACAAACAACATGACAACAGTATCTGATTTACATTACAAAAACCAATGATCTACGAAAATAGGAGCAATAGTAACATTAACGCTTCATTGTATTACATCTTTTAAAACATAGCTAATGAATGAAGAGAAACATGACATCACAGGTTTTACTTCCTGATTCACCACAAAGAACACAAAACCATGCATTTAATTATTTCAAAATGATTGTAGTTAGATGGAACAAACTTTCTATAGGTATAAACTTTCTAGATTTTAAGGAATAGCAACACTTGTGTTCTTTATCCACCATTAATTAAATACAAGTTTTTATTGATTAATTCACACAAAAATTACATACTATTTATTATTTTTAAAGACCAATAACTATTTGCCATAAACACGTTTTAAAACATTAATTTCCATCCCAACATGCTAATTTTAAAAACTGTATGAATGGAAAAGTTTTTTCATCATACCAACGCAATAAACCATTGTTTTCAGTACTATCAGCTGTGCATGAAACCAATAGATTCCCGATAAGCCGGGTAAACAGTCCGGGTAAAACTTTAAAAAGAACTAGGCCGGGAAAGAAGATCCACGATTTGTCGTGCTATTCTACTTACCGTATTCCATTATACAATGTTTAAACAGCTGACTGTTTCTAGCAACATAAACAAATTGAACAATAACAAACCTTTGATGTTGTTAGTTTATTAGCCTATAGACTATTGTAAAAGTGTAAACGTACTTATAATGGCTGAGCATTCAAATAATAATATTCATGAATCAATGTTGAAAAGAGCACCTGACTTCCAAACGGATAAAGTATATTACCTTCAGTGATTAGATGCACCTTGGATAGTGACGTAATAAATATATATGTAGTACTAGTCATAGGCCTTCCAAGAGTAATTAAAAATGACCGTTTCTATTGTTTCCTTAATAGTTTCATTCTTTCGCAATACAATGAGAAAAATAGTTTGAAAATACTAAATGTATTTCCCACAAGGAGGAAATGCTTATGTAACCGTTAATTGTACGTGATATTACAGTAAACAGATGAAATTGCAGACAATAATGCATCTAAATACCATACAAAGTGAAAAATATCTAACAATGATTGAGAAACAATGAAAATATTGTACTACAGCAGAAAATTAATGACAGTATATAATAGCACGTCAAAACAGATAAAATTAGCAATAATAGTCGGTTGATCTTTTAAAGAACTACACTCTGAAAGACACCTGGATGCTTAGTATACTCCCCATGCAAGCTGTTAAAATTTAATAATACATTTGTTGTTTTATTGCTATGGTAATTACAATAAAAACAATGTTTTACAATATAGAAAGTTATGGTTTTATAACACTTCTTTTAGACTTCTACAGCACCAAATTTAATAAAGTTTGTCAAAGAAACGACTTGTAGAAAAATCATGCTTGAATACCAGCTGTAACATGAGCTCTCCCTGAGATCGGAAAATAACAAGAGAGGTGTACAGTAGATTTTGGAAAATTATAATTAGAGTCGTATTGTAAATTGAGATGTTTTCATTATAAATATTCAACAGTAATGACAGTGAAATAACAAGAAAACTGCATAATTAATGTATTAAAAACTTTGGTTTTGATTTGATAACAACTAATAAGACATTTTTTGTAAAGAAAAATTAATAATTAGTTTATACAACATAATTCAATTTAATGGGAATGGCAGAGGCCTACAACGAAATAGAACAGTTCCAGTGAGTGAGCACACCCAAAGTTGTGATGTCTATAAAAATAAAAAATAGAAAAAAGAACAATTTAAATCAGAATATTACAATAAAAAAAAAACAATAGTAAAACTATTTTTAATAAAACATGGTGTATGAAACAAATAAATTCAATATTAACACTATTAAAGAAAATGTGCAGTAGCGAGTGTGTCCGGCACATGGAACAGTTGGCTTTTAGCGTGGGTACGCACTTCTGAGTCGTTCGTTAAGGAGGAAAGACGTCTTTTGCCAAGTTGGCTATGTATTGAAAGTAAATCTTTTTGTGCGTTATGTTGAATATATAGAATTGTATTTGTGGATAAGAAGGTGTTTCGGCATATGATTGCCAGTGAATAAAGTGAAATAGTTCTTTCTTTTTGAGAAAAAGAAAAATAAGGTGGAGAGTGGATAGAATGAGGTTGGTACGCGTTATGAAGGCAAGTGTTGTAAATCAAATTTGAACTGGATATACACGTAAGCGAGTGTTTTCTTTTATTACCTGCACTTAAACAACTATAAATAAACAAATAACAGAATAAGAGCTCAAACTTTAATGTAACTTAGGCCTACAAGAAAATTGAACTGGACAGTGTTGGGATAGGGTAATGCGCAACATTTCAAAACGTATTTTGTATATTTTTCAAAGGTTTTGTAATACATCTCTCTATTTATGAATTTTAATGATATGTAATGTTAATAATAAGAATGAATGAGTATGAATGTGTTGAATTTTGTTTTCATTGAACTGAGAAATTTATAATGTGCAAATAAATTTAAAACGTTTGCCATCAATGTGTACTGAGTCTTTCTTGGTTTCGCCATGACCTAGTTCAAGTACTATCTAAGCCACATGAAACACGACCCGAGTATAAATTTAGATTCAAAATTATTAGATTTGTGTTATACAAGACAAAGTAGAGTCTAAATTCAAATGAAATCATGTATCATTCTTTTTTTTTTAATACAAAATAAAATGATTTTGGACTTTGAAAATTTTTATTTATATAGTAATTTTTTGCACTTCTTAAGCATAAGTAGGGTTGCACAGCTAGCTTAACTAATACAGTAGAGTCCCGCTAAACCGCCTATTCCGAACAGAGTTCAGAAAAATACCGATTTTTTAAACTTAAAAAACAGGAGAAATTAAAAAGACGTTCGTGAAAAAACGTAAATTTATTGTTATATAAAATAGTTCAATAGAGCCTAATCTTGATGAAAACGCCTGAAACAAAATAGGAATGAAAGCTGGTTACTTACAGTACATGTCGGCTCCATTTATACAATTTGTCGAATCATTTTTAATCACTGCTAAACACAAAGCATTACTAATTTACAGACACTTTTAAGAAGTAATGTCAGTGTTTTTTTTTTCTGTCGAAGAGTACTGAATCGACTTGAGGATGCAATGTTCCGCCATCGCCGCAAGAACATAAAATCATTTGGTGTTGATGAAGTCTGTGGTTTGACATAGCGTAGTGTAATATGATTTCAGTTTGACCATTCCTCTACTCCTTGCTTTCCTCTAAGTCGGTCTATTTGCATCGATAAATTTGTAATAAGCGCACACGGTTTATCCAACTCCCCTTGAGCAAACACTGAACTAGATACGACTAGACTAGTGCTCAGTGCAATGATTCATAAATAGGTTTAAAACGTGCGAGGGAGAGGGGTAGGTAATGTCTCGGCGCTATAAGTCATCGAAGGAAATGCATTTCCTTTCCGACTTTCACTGAACCTGTTCACAAGCCGATCAACGCTGTATTGAGCTGCCACTACCAGATGTCCCCGCACATTATTTACCCATTAACAAGTCAATACGTTGATATTATTTATGAAATCCGCCTATTCCGAATTCCCGCTAATCCGAACAGTGTTTGGTCCTAATTAGTAGGGACTCTACTGTAGTTAAAGAAAATTTGTAGGAATTTTTAACAAGAAAATGAGAACAAAATTTGCTCCATGGGAATTACTTTGGAATACACTCCACAAGTGTATTTTAAAGAAACCAAAATTATTAAAATTGGCCTAATCATTATAGCAGAAGAATTGCATTCCTCATTAGAATTATTTTGCTTTCTTATTACTGGTTTTCCGACAATACAAAAGTTTTTTTTAAATATTGTGTATAAGCACCATATAAGCTGTGCTAGATCTATTTATTTTGTGGATGCTAGAGGCTGAATTTATGCTCACGTCTGAGGATGAACAATAATATAGCTAACACAAAACAATACATCTTGGAGTATAAGATTTATGGGAGAGGTAATTTCCTCCTACCTTTGAAAATGCAGGCACTCCATCTTAAAGAATTAAATTTTGTAATAACAACTGCAAAATCCGTACTTATAGTAGCTATAACTTAAAAATATGGCCGTTACCTTTTCTTTCTCTCTACTCCCCTGTACAACTACAGTGACTCATCTTTTTAATTTTGTTTTCTGGTTGGTTAATCAATACCCACACCAAATTTTACTTATGTACAGTAAAATCAACCCCGTTAAAAGCGAGTGTACGTACATATGTGAGTAACAATATAATATAACAGCTGATTTCACCCATCATCTGTAATACTTAAACAAAACATAGCGTAGATTATACTTTGGTGTTATGTTTGCAACTTTAATCCATTATTTTTATAAATCTTGTGAAGTTTTTTTTTTTTTATTAATATGAGTTAAAGAACTAATGTAGGCTATAATACGTTATAAGATTGCTTTGAGGTTATTATACATGTGTCCGCAAACGCTTGGTTTTCCCCACAGCTGCCATTTTGGTTTTTCACTAAATATTTTGTACCTAATATCTAGAGAACGGTGTGACTGATTTGAGTTCAGACTTGGCATGAAGTTTAACCTATTGAAAATCTATTTTAAGAAAAATAAACGATTATATCCAATAATGTGTTTCAAAATGGTGGCGGTTTGAAAATTTCAAACCTGAATTACCCAAAAAACCGTACATTTTAAGAAAAAATGTTCTAGCCCTTTTCATTCTGTATTGGATGGTGTAACTGTCAAAACAATCGGATCAAGAATAATATTTAAGTTATGTGTTATATTTGGTTTGTTCAACTCAGCATTCTATACCAACACAGTAAACACAACAATATTGTGGTTACGTATGCTGTTATTATCTTTAACAACTATTATCCTTCATCTGATTATTTTGATAGTTACACCATCTGTTAGGGAATTAAAAGGGCTACAAAAAAGGTCTCTTGACATTTTTTTTGTTAATATGTACGGTTTTTTGAGTAATTAAGATTTGAAATTTCCAAATAGTCACCATTTTGAAGCGCATGATAGGATATAATCTCTTATTTGACTTAAAATAGATCATTGTTAGGTATAACTTCATGTCAAGTTTGAACTCAGATCCCAGGAACAAATCCACAAAAGGGGACCAGAAAGTTCGGGAACACCCTGTTATAATAATATACAGAGCATTTTTGTTTGATTTGTAGCTGCTAAATAATTGAGGAAATGTGTTTTCTGTAGTTTAATTTTGTGTATGATTTTCTCATGCCCGTGTGGGTTTATTTTTCTCATTAATTTAACTACAGTAAGTTATTTTGCTAGTGTAAAATGTTTAGAGGAATAAATATAATTTGCCTTGATTCTATGCCTAGTAAAAGAAATGAATGTATCAAGTGTTCTAATAAAAAAAATAACAGCAATTATTGTAACTACTCTGCTACATTTAAATATTGTTAATTTTCAACGTAGTCACACGGTAAAAAATATAATGATTTAATATAATGATCCTGCATACGCGAATATTCAGTTTTTTGGAAGACTGTAAAATTATTAGCCCTAAGCAGTTTGGTTTTGTGCAAGGGAAAGGTACTGACGACGCGATTGCTATAATCAGTAATGTTATATATGAGAAATTAGCAAAAAGTACACCAATAGTAGTAGCTTTCCTTGATTTTAGTAAAGCTTTTGATACTGTTAAGCATGAAATACTATTGGAGAAACTTTACAAGTTGGGAATAAGAGGTCAGCCACTAAACTTAATTAAAACATATTTGAAGGATAGGGATCAAATAGTTAAAATAAATGTAATTAAAAGTAGTCCGTGCAAGATTAATGTAGGAGTTCCTCAGGGCTCAATACTTGGTCCCTTGTTGTTCATTATTTATTTAAATGATTTATTACAATTTTACCCCAAATAGTTGCTGCCTATGCTGATGACATAGCCTTGCCAATTTATTATGCTGAAACCTGGGAAGATGTATCCACTGAGCTAAATAGAAACTTAAATCATATCTATTCTTGGCTTTTTGATAACAAATTAGTATTAAATCACAATAAATCCACCAACATAACTTTTGGAAACTACATAGACTCAATACCCTAGAATATTACAATAGACATAAATGGAAATAAATTAAATAGAGTACATAACAAATAAATACCTAGGAATTACATATGATCAGAACATGAAATGGGATATACACAGTAACTCAATAGTAAGCAAAACCAAGTACCTAGTTTCTGTGTTTTATAGACTCAAAAAAATAGTGTCGAAGAAACAGCTACTACAGCTCTATTATGGTTTATTTAATAGCATAGCAACTTATGGTATCATTGGCTGGGGCGGACTCTATGAAACAGCTTATCTACCACTTCTCAGATTGCAAATTAAAAACAATAAGAATGGAACAAATTCAACAGCTGCTAAACATTAAACAAACTTGTAGTTAAAGCAATATTGTATAATCTAAGTGATCTCAGAGCAAAATACCTTAATTACCCTCGTTTTACCAGAAATAGAAATTTAACGCTACCTCAACATGGATTAACCATAGGACAAAGAAGCTATATATTATATTACTCAATATATTATTTCAATAAACTGCCTCCTGAAATTAAGAAGTTACAAGTTGGAAAAAAACTTTTAAGAAAAAAATTTAGACTATTATAAGTGCTGATATAAAATAAAGTGTAGTTAAAATTTAAGTGAAAAGTGAAAATGGAATAAAAAAATAATTAAAATAATTTAAAAAAATAATAATAAAAACTTTATGAAATTAAATTACATTTGTTAATAGTAATACTAACTGGAAAAAAACTGAATTGTAAAATTAATTGATTTAGTTTTAGGAACCTCCTATGTATGGGCTATTAGCCTCCTATAGGTCCTCGAATGTATGTTTGAAGGAATGGCAATAAATATTATCTATTTATTTATTATAACTTTTATATAAAAAATTAAGTAAATATTACCATTTTTTAAACGTTTACAGAAACATATTTTACACTTCTTCTCCCTTCAAAAAAGTCCCTGCGCAATAAAAGAGGGCTCTGATTTTTATTCCTGTTTTTTGGTTGCTCAAAGAATATAAGCCTACACACCAAATTTAAAAATGTGCAATTTTTTCAGATTAACAATTAAGCACCACTTTAATACAAGGTGAACTTATTTTGAAGTTTTCAATTGTCGAGTACAGATTTTTGGGTTTGGGAGGCAATGGAAATAAATACAACTTAAAACTGCTTAAATTAAACCATGTTCATGTTATTATAATAGTATTTTACTACAACAAACTGGAATGAAACCACTGGATTTTGCTTCTTATTTGTTGTCCACAATAATAAAAACTACAGATATTCTAACTGTTGTCACTTCACAAACGAAATTATGGGGTAATTGTAAATGTCTAACTAAATAATATGTGAATGTGGCATGAATGTGAATAAGGTTTGTCGTCATACGTTGGTAGGTTGGGTAACGGTTCAAAACTAACATTTATTACTTAGGTAGATATGTAGTGAATCCTAAAGTCACACGCACTTCCATGTAGTGACCACATATTGTTGTCTCACTGATTTATTCATACTGTATGTGTTCAAGAAATAAAATTATCAGCAAATACGAAAACAATCTTTCAAGTTTTTAACATTGTACTGAAAACATATTTTATTAGCCTATTATTTTTCACCTGACCCTTTTTACTCACTCCTTCCCTCTAGATTTGGCACTGCATTTAAGTTGTCTATAAAAATGTTATTTTCTTATAAAGAGATAATGTCAGTGGTAAAGCCAAAGCAGATTCTAATTGATTCTGAGTCTACTTATAATTATATACCATTATTACATAATTGTTGATGGTTTGTATTATACAGTAGACTAAATAGTTAAATTATAATAACAGTTTATGTGGTTTAGTGCAAAAAACAAAAAATAAAACCAACTTCAAAAAATAACAATAAAGGCACTAAAAAGTGAAAATAACTCAATTAGGTTACAATTGGGAAACAATAACTCTATTACGAGATGATAGGGGATCTAAAAAAAGGAAAATTGTTGATATGAACATAGGTCCGGAAAACCTATGAAAAAGGTTTTCAAGTTTTTCCATGTTTTTTTTTTACAAAATACTTAATATTTATGGAAATTGAAAATATATTTACCTCAAATTTGGTGTACATATTTTTTACGTAACCGTTTATCGCTGTATGAAAAACCGAAACGTTCTTTCAAATATTTTAAAAATGCCGCTTATAATGTTTAATGTCAAATATCTCAAAAACCACTAACTTTACAAAAAAATTACACTGTTAATGACAAACACAATGGTTTTTTTAAATTTTATCTGTAGCTCAAAGAACAACAGAGAACCTTAGCCTTTTTTCTTCATGTTTGTGTCAGATCTACACCCCTTGTATCATATATTTTTGTTTTTTGCCAAGATTGACATTTTTCGAATGACGTGAAAAGAAGAATATCCAGATCTGGCAAGGGAAGCTTTGAGATTATTAGAGCAATGCGCCACTTGCTACCTATGTGAACTAACTTTCTCTTCAATGGTGATCATAAAACTAATAAGAGAAAAAGAGACTCCAATTAGAAAATAATTTCGTTATTTGCGTCTCAAAAATAGAACCACGATTAGACAAACTATTCAAAAATAAACCGAAATTATTGTTGTATCTTTAATTCAGTGTAGATTGTAGAACCTGTATTTTAAAAATAAACTTTCCTCTGAAATTGTTGTATTTTCATTGTGTTGTAGGACCTACACTTGCTTTTTATTTTACCTGGCTTGCGATTGCGACCACTCCGGGGCTTAAAACCTTTGTCACCCAAATGTTGAAAAACACTGTTCTAAATGTACATAAATTTTTGGTGAAATATAGAGATTAACAATCACAAATAATCAAATATTCACATAAGGTAATTATTTGATGAAACAAACCCAAATGACCATGGTTATTCATGATTTTTCACTTTTCTTCAAATACTGGATATTATCTGGACAATAAATAAATAACACTTACCTGGACATTCGGAAAGGTGATGGTAGACAGCGTTTGTTGCTAACTGCTCCGAGACGTAGTCCCAAAGGCCATCACAAGCAAGTATTAAGAAATCTTCTGTACCGTCTAATGGAATACTTTCTACATCCGGATCTGCACTAACATAGGGTTTGTACTTCACATCACCTAAAATTAAAACATGATATATAATTAGAAGGTGAAGTATTCACATTAGGGTTCTGATTTACAAAACATATGTCCCAAGCAGAAGTGTGTTCTCCAGGCTAGCTGCGAAATCTAAGTACAGTAGAGCCACGGTTATCCAAGGTAATGGACCGAGGGTGCCTTGGATAAGCGAAAACTTGCATAACACGGACTCTGTCAAAAATTGAAGAGGGGAACGTACGGTAAACTGGTGAAATCAATGAAAACGTGGTCAAAGATGTGAAAAAATCATTTACTGTATTATCAAATGAAAAACTAACGTCCAAATGAAAATAAAATACAAAATGATAAAAAAACATACAAAGGCTATAGTATAAGTTCCAGCAAAAAAATATTTTTTGAAGAAGTCCATAAGTGTTTTCTGTTTCGGAACTCGCTTGCTTGAAAACTAAATAAACGATATGCAGCATGAGTACGACACACTCGACGTTTTAAGAGAGAGGACTTACTTGATACTGGATCAAACTTATTAAACTACTGTACTGTATTCACAAAAACTAAAAGAGATGTGTGAAAGGAGGGTAAGCCAGGCCAAGTAGCAGTTACAGACACAATTGTAACATCTTCAACTTCCCAAAGTACAATAATAACGTAGAATAGGACCATAAGTCAACTTTAATTCAAGAGAGCATTTTTTATTTGAATTTAATTTACATTTCAAATGTTTTTAAAAGAGAGCTTAATAATTAGAAGTATCTCACGTAAAGGACATGGACTAAAAAGGTATGAAATAAAGCCCAAACAAACCCAAAGTGCGTGTGTGAATTACATCAATAATTAAACCGTTTAAGAAAGACAATCTGAGATGTAACCAGACAATTCAGATCAATCCAAGTCCAGATTGAGTTGTTGTAAGCTAAAAATTCAGTGAATCATTTTATCATTGATCAAAGAATCGAATAATCACAAAAAACTTTGAACTTATTCCATAAATCAAACAGCGGTGAATAATATCAATGCATCATGTTACGGTTTGAATATACCATGTGATTGAAGATATCCGTCTTCTCCACTCTGTTAGGAGCGGACTTACAGTCAAGTCATGTTTTAGTTGTCTCGTATAACTTGTTTGAAATATTTCACAACACTTTCGACAGTGTTTTTTAAGTAAGAAAATCGATGGTATGTACAGTGCACTTAAAATCTTTTCTATTTAAAAGTCTCTCTTTGAAATTTTGTGTAACTTGTATTGCATCTGTTTATATTTAATTTGTTCTTTGCTATAAATATTACATTAATAAATGTCAAAGGTCATTTCTAAATTGTCTACTTTGTTTGACCTAATCCAATCCTCTTCACATTTCTACAGTCAGGTCACACAACTCACAACCCGAGGTAGAAAATAAAAATAAATTCTTTTAGAAACACAATAAAGTCAAGTTGATTTATTATTTATTTTTTGTAAGCCGAGCAACTTACAC